>VICI01000704.1:0-31865 GCA_019593645.1 Akabosia matsudoensis
AATTTAACTATCAAGGAATTTGTTTAGAGCGAGTGAGCATACCTAAACTCAAAATGTAAATTAGTCCATGGCATGCCTATGTTATCAAATGTCTATGAAAGGTACTCTCGTCCCGATGCTCACAGAAAACTTAATTGTGTATGCATTGCATTAATTCAATATAAACTATAACGATACCATTTTTTGTTTTGTTATACGGCCTGTGGCGAATGCGACGTGTTGAAGGTACGATGGTTAATGCAATTTGTAGGGATCGTGTCCACTATTTCTTTGGAATGCAGTTTGTATCCGCACTCTTGAAAAAGAGACGGAACTCCAGCAGTTAAAAAAACAAAGACACCTTTGTTAACTTTATTGTAACTTTTTTTACAGCGTCATACTCACCAATAGTCGCTCTATTGGAAACCTTGCGTCACATACGAAATCTTATATATTTTAATGGTAGTGTCTTTCATCTTACTAAACGCGCATGTAAGCCAAATATTTTAGTTTGTATAAATCAGTTTAGGCGTGGTCAGTTTAAAGTGAGTTGTTATCGTTAGCTTGTATATACAGTTTTATACACTCCGTTCACCCTCAACATGAGCAAATGGAGGAAATTTCACGTGGCGACATTTTCATACAGCTTCAAGAATGAAAAAAGAACACAATAGTGTGTGTAGTAGATAACGTGAAGGAATTCGTACGATTTCTGCGTGATTAGCCATAGGTCTGCCCCAAGTCTAACATAATGGAACGATGAATTTTGATACCAACAGATATCAACGTGGGCTTTTGGTTACATTTAAACTAGTTCATGAGATACATTGCAACTTCTGGACTTTGGCGATTTGTATTGCAAAACATTCCTGGTTCAGTGGGGTGAACGTTGAGGGTCTATAATCTGTAACCCTGTGCCAAATGAGAATTTAACACTTCCAATTCCATTTTTTGCTATTTCCTGCATATGTAAGTTTAAATTATAATTGCATCTTAGTTTTCAAGTTTAGTGTTTTATGGAGAAAAAAAACTTATTATTAGATAGGAGTTGTAATTGTATGGCTTGCTAATGATGGCCTGATTGACAGTGTTCGAACAAGGCAAGTAAGGCGCTAAAGTGAATGGAGCCATGTTGTGCAGTTATTTTGGTGCAATTAAAATTTGGGAAATGAGGAATTTGACAAAGGCAGCTTTCGTCTTAGCAATTTACTGATAGGAGTGTGCTTTACCACGAAAATACGTCAAGACGCCTGCCAGAACCAGAGCACCTTGAAATATCTTTGTTCATGATCATATCATTTCAAATCGGCAAAGTTGGCAAAAGTGTGAAGTGTGCTTTTTAAGCAGTCAGTACAAGTTTACGACAGAATAGCTTTATCAATTCTACCTTCGCAAACATTACAAAATAAGAGCTACGAATTGATATTGAAAGGGACTGAGTTCAAAGTCACAGTCCTGTCTGTCTGTGAAAAAGTACCCTTATGGCTAAGTTGAAAAGTGTTACAAAGTTATTCTTGTATTTCACTTTCAAAAACTATAATTTTTCACGATAAATTTAGCAACACTTGACAGATTCATTGGTAGTAAAATTCGATGTATATTATTTTTCAACTCGAATGAGCAATGAGAGATGCTGGTGGTCATTTGTAAGTCTGGCAAGCTGCAGTATGTAAACGTAGTGCATAGCGTCATCAGTTGACCAAGTACCCTTTTCAATAACTCCTCCAATAATGCAAATTGTATTATGCAATACGAACATCAAAATTGCAATAGTAAAAGTGCATTTTAAGCTTCTTGAGCCCTCCCCATTGCATGCAATATAAATTGACGGGTTCAGATTTAAAAGTTGCTGGTGTTAACGTTAAGAATTTTATAATATGGCTCATGCAATCCTTTAAAAAAAAAGTTTTTACTTTTTGTTTTCAGTTCACCTTTGGATTGATATTTTAATGGTATCCTTGTTAAAATCAACGCAAGTCGGATGATGTTCTAACATGGGAGATACGATGGGACCGCGACGTCGCATCGGCTTTGTCCTCTTTTACCTCATTACCTAACTAATTTCATTTTCGTCAGGTAAGCGATCTCTAGTTAATTGAATGTATAAAACTGTGTGCAGTTATGCCTCTAAAATATTTCAATGAATGTTGGAACAATAAATCATTTTCAATCGGTGCGGTATTAAGAAATTGAAAGATGCAGTGCAAGGTTATAATTATCACATGATGACTTATAATTAATGATAGATGTGATGTGACCGCCTCGGGCACCGCCGACCGTACAGTTAGAACTTTGTAAATGATGTCGCAAAATTTGCTTCGAAAAGAATGGTTAGCGGTTGTTACAAAGAAATTCTAGAATTGTTAACGGTGAAGTTTTTTTGTGATTAATAGAAGAGACTATTATTGATAGATACTGAAGGCTTTGATTAGATATTTTTGGCGTTACAATCGAAGGTCCTAAGTCAAAAGCATTATTCATGTTTCGGTAGGAAAGGGCCCCATATATTTTATGCATTTGAGTTTAGTCAAGATATGCTTCCCTACAACCGTAGCTTCTTAAACGGAAATTAATAGTAATATGGATGCAATATAAATCAGTTTTTCACATTGGCAAAAAATGAAGTTTGTCTGGCTCAAACTCTGTCAAAAAATAGATTAAACTATAAACCAAAATACATTTAAGTAACTAATTCCTACCACAGACCACACAACCACACAATGGAATTGATCATGCTGTTTGATTATATGAAAATCTTTCGCATGCTTGTTTTGCCATCAGCCTATTCCTTTATTTTCTGAATATGCGCAAAAAAGCTCAGGGATAAAACTGGGCCATAAGAAATCGTGCAAGTGGAACCCTTCATCGTTTTCCTTCATTTTGGCCCACTTATTTAAGATCGGTAGACTAGCGAGGAACAAAAATGTATCACTTTCTATGCGCGTTTTTTTCAGAATTTCGCTAACTTTTAACTATCTTTTACTTTCGGAACACATGAACCTTTATTGCGTTCCTCTCTATCATCTTCCTAAAAAATAATTAGTACATTTTCATTCTACTCACCGCATGCCAAAAAAATTATCTTGCTGTGTTTAGAGCTGAATGTTTTTTAGAGAGTCATCAATAAAATATGTTACATCTGCTGTTTCGCTATAAAACTCTCCGTGAGATCACACTAAAAATTACTTTCAAGGGTTTACCGTGTACTTACCAGCAGCTACTTTTTCCAATTCACTATATTAAATCACCTACGTTCTCCTCACTTACCTAGTTTTAAAATAGAGTTAGATTGAAGATATGAATGCATATTTTTTTCCTCATTTACAATTTCAACATCAGCCTAGAAAGATAATTCACCTTGCATCGTCGGGGTGTTAATAAACCGTGTATTATTCAAGGAAATAATATGTTGCAGTACTTCTTCAGCATAGTTTTTTCCTCATTTACAATTTCAACATCAGCCTAGAAAGATAATTCACCTTGCATCGTCGGGGTGTTAATAAACCGTGTATTATTCAAGGAAATAATATGTTGCAGTACTTCTTCTATTTTTTTCTGTCCGTAAATGAATGTGGTCAGAAATACCATGCAGATTATGCTTAGCAATGAGGATTTCAAAGACAAGCCCAAAAGTATTGTTTAAAATACGCAACAGGCAACATCGTAACTTATGTATTTGTATGTACGCGTTTTTTACTTCTGAAGAGGAGGAAAGAAATTCCCTTGAGGGCTGATGCACAAATGTAGAAACAGTGACTCGTTTGATAAACCAGAATAAAAAAAAATCCTCACACTATTAATATTCTGCTGTTGAGCAAACATACAAGCCAGACAAATATAAAATGCTTAGCCTGTTCCTGTGTGTTTTACAAAGATTGTTGACGGTGAGCAAAGTAACATTAATATTTTTTTTATAGAAAGGGAAACCCTTTTGTTCTTTTGGTTAGTATCTTGCAACAATCAAAGCATTATTTTTCACATAGAGCCAGATTGTTTGAATCGTGTGTTGTGTACACGTACGAGCACAAGCGCCTTGATTGTCGGCACATTCATCATTATTTCCCCTTTCGAATTCTATAGGATAAAAAAACTGTTTAAAGAAGTGGGTAAATACAATAATAGAGCAAGTGTTTGCAATACTTTAAGCCTTATTAGGCAGGTAGGTAAGAAGGGGATTGCTGTTGCTATCTAATGCTATATGCTGGTGTGATGACGTTATCCGCATACGACATTTGAAATTTAACATCCCATCCTTATTTTACCATCCTGCTAGCAGCAATGAATGAATGGATGAAAATTGTCGTTTTCATTTTCATTCGGGAAGACACGTTCAGGTTCACACATCATTTTTCATCGATTAGTTTCGTAGTTTCATTTTTCTTTCGTAAGAAACCTAATATCTAGGAAAGTAAATAATAGAGCAAGTGTTTGCAATACTTTAAGCCTTATTAGGCAGGTAGGTAAGAAGGGGATTGCTGTTGCTATCTAATGCTTTATGCTTGTGCGATGACGTTATCCGCATACGACATTTGAAATTTAACATCCCATCCTTATTTTACCGTCCTGCTAGCAGCAATGAATGAATGGATGAAAATATTGTCGTTTTCATTTTCATTCGGGAAGACACGTTCAGGTTCACACATCATTTTTCATCGATTAGTTTCGTAGTTTCATTTTTCTTTCGTAAGAAACCTAATATCTAGGAAAGTTTGCCTTTTTCAAATATATACAATGTAATGTTTACAGATGAATTTTGTTAGAGTATTTAAGGCCGCAGCCGGTAGTTAAATGCTTTGGCCTGTTTAAGAAAAAGTTGAAGTGATAATAATAGCAAAACGTGGCTGTTTTGCTCTAAATCTAGGCACTTGATGAGCATCATTATCATGACCGTTGAAGCTCTTTTGTTGTGCTTTTGTGAGCAAGTAGCCAAACCAGAGATGATAATGACAAAGAAAAATAGAATAATAGGTACTATCTAAATACAACTTGCAGCACGTAGTGTTGCATTTTATATTGGCCGTGCACACATTGAGTGATACTTATCCAAACAGCTAGAATGCGTAGACATTAGTCGACTGAGCCAAAATAATAATTGTTTGTGACAGGGCATGCGTAAGTTGAACTTGATTTTGAGATTTCAATGAAGATGGTATTATATGAAATAGTGGCATGACATAAATAAAATTAATAACATGAGTAAATACGTATACGTATTCAATGATAATTTATGGTTAGGACTTGTCAGCAAAAGCAATTGAGCTGAAGTGCTTAACAAATCTCCTGTGAGTTTTTTGGACTGTCAGTCAAGCAATTATTTGAAAAAACAATTTAATGTTCAATTATTTATCAAGCTATTGAGCGATTATGAGCGAGCCTAGCTGCTAAGGCACACTTAAAATGCAAATAGCGTTTTCACATGAGAAAAGTTAACAAATAATGCTCAGTTTTGTGAAAATGTAAAATAGATACATAAAGGAGCATTAAACAATCCATTGAGAACTGTTCACAACAGTCACGTAAAATTGACCATTCTAGAAAGATTACAATTTTTTGTAGTGATAGATCAAATCGTCGCAGTATAAAGCGTTACAACTGCCGTTACCTTATGACGATGTCCGCACACGCCCTGTGTGGTTTATTTAGTAGTGTACGCCTGCCACCTTACCAGCTAGTAAGCGCCCAAAAAATATTGACTTTTTCACAGAATCTTCATAAATTACGTCCATAGTATATAGTATCATATAGCAAGCTTTATTATTATTTGAATTATGTCTAGCCGCTTGCAATGGTCTGCAGTATGCCTCCTAAGGCTATATCCAATCAGCATGATTTACAAATCTCTGTTCTTAAATATCGCCTAAAAGGTTCAAAAGGTTTATTAAAGAAAACGACCACGTAAATCCATGCAGTACAGAACTTGGTTATAGCATTTCCGTTGAAAACAACAAAACAATATCTCTCCACAGACCAAAACATTATTTTTACAGTAATTGGCAAATAACATATTACATTATTTATGGCTTTTACACTCGCAAAAGGCATAACAATTTGTACGGTTTTACGCACTGATTGAAAATTCCCTTTTTTACCTGTAAAACGAATTGTTCGTAAAAATTT
The DNA here is from genome assembly GCA_019593645.1 of Akabosia matsudoensis. Classification (NCBI taxonomy): domain Eukaryota; kingdom Metazoa; phylum Arthropoda; class Collembola; order Entomobryomorpha; family Paronellidae; genus Akabosia; species Akabosia matsudoensis. The sequence continues at coordinate 6,097 of VICI01000704.1, forward strand.
GTAAACGTGAAGCCTATCATTTCAAGATTTTGCACAGTAATCATTATACGAATATGTCTACTTTTGCCCTGTAATGATATGCTCATTTCTCTACGGTTAAGGTTCCCTACACTTTCAGATAAAAATATAAGGAAACAATACGGAAAGAAATTATGCTACAAATGGGCGAGGCAAAGTCCTTCTTTTTGTGTTACTCATCATCAAGCCCTACCTACCGCGATATTCTCATGCAAAATTGAGAAGCACTTATCTCATAGTTTTTAACGTTTTTTTATCGCTCAAAGTCGGACTTGCGTCAATTTTTCTCCTTTGATTATGAATAATACGATGCGTGTATGAATTTTGAGTAGCGCACCAACAATGCGTAGAGATCAACTTGCCAAATTATACTGCGCTCAGTTTCATTTTTCAACACCTTCTTTTTCAAACGCTAAACATTCCGAACAAAGAAAACTCCTTCAATACGAAAATTAGATGAAATAAATAATTATCTGACATTCCTCGCCGTTCCTTAACATTCAATTAGTGTGGATGTTTGACTGCGCAAAACAAAACGATCTCCCCGACTGGAATGCAGTTTGGTTTGAAACTTAATTTAATGTCAATGCCAATGTTGCTCACATAGTAAGCAAGCCTGCGTTCTTTGTTTTATGATGGATTCCCTCGCGGTGTGGTGGTGAAATGGTTGGCGAACATAAAAAAATACAAATTATGATGATGATTTGAAACATTCAAAGAAGAAAATATTTTGGAGGTGTGTATTGTCAGTAATGAAGGGCATCATTACATTTTGTTTGATTTTTTTTCTCCATATAGCTCCGTACGTACCCAAATATTTTAATCAAAGACTGACCAAACCCGGGCACAGTGAAACGCATTTGGAGGAAAAAAAGGTTAACGTCCGACTCCTCATCCTTTTCCATCCATCCATCATATTTTTTTCCGTGGCCGGAGGGCACGCGACAAAAAAAAAATCCTGGGCAGTTCGTCGAAAACAAAATAAAAATTTTCGTCGTCAACAGACTTCTTGACGAAACGGAGGAATATATTTAAAAAATCTGTTAGAGATGCCGTCCATGAGGCTAGACGCTTCCTCGGATCCCGAGTACACTGATGATGAATCAACCCCGTTGACTAATCATGACATTTATGGCGGAAGGTAAGGAACAAAAACAAGGAAGTTTATTAACAAAATGAATATGACATGGGAATACCAATTGAAAGAAAAATAAAGTCCCGGTTTGGGAAAGATAAGCGATGTCAATACAAACACGACTTGTGTAACACTTTTTTCTTTGGTCTATTCATGTATGAAAATGAAGTGTCAATAACTTCATGATTCTTTTGATGATAAAGTGAAGCTCAATTGAGGATGATGATGACTTATACAGTTTTTCTTTTCTTTTTTCTTTTGCAGTCATAAAAGTGTAGACACCCGAAACTGGGATGTCTTTAGAAATATCCCAGTGGAGCAGGATGGTGAAACTCTTGAAGACCAGACATGCTACTTATTTGTGATAAAGTTTCTCAAAGTAAGTTTCATTTCACTTGAAAAGAGAAACAGAAAAAAAATGCGTGATGCGTACATTCACGATTCCAACCAGCCCATCTCATTTTTTTATTGACGAAAAAGAAGTATATGGAATGACTCCGCAGATATTTTAATAACCGACTGCCTTTTACATTCTTTTCTTCTTTCGTATTGACAACCAACACAATACCATTATGACAAGTTAATAGAAGTCTTCGGAAAAAATCCGATGACAGGTTCATTTAGGCAACTGCTAAAACGGAATCTGTTTTGTTCCATGAGATGAACACACGCAACAAGGGCCTTTTAATTTTTTTTATTAATTGATATTGAATAATAAGGTAAATTAAAATTGTGGGGGGTCTTGTTAATTTCGTGACCTTTCAAGATGTCTTATTTGTTGCTGCAGACCTCTTGTAAGATCTAAAGAAATTTTTCATTAAAAAACTGAGAAGCGGCTGTCATCATTATGTATTTATTACATGTGATTTCAAAATAGCAGAGCAAGAAAAATCATGTATTTGAGCGTAATAATAATGTTATGATTTTCCTTTTGAAATAGGTGCTAGCTTACCTTGTAACCTTTGTGGCTGTGTTAGGAGGTGCAGTTCTAGCCAAAATTAGTCTTGTATTAATGACTTCGCAGTTGGAGCCTGATAGAACGGTGCCGTTTTGTAATAAGAAATATGGTAAGTGTTTTGCAAACATACTGATGAAAAGGGCTCGCAACAGGGGCAGCCTGTGTAATTGACAAGACGAAGGCTTCCAGCCATGCTTATGTAATTACATGAAGGTCAAACGTAGTTGACATGATTTGCTGAACATCACTTTTTTGTGTTACAGGAAGAGATAAGAAATTCGAAGCATCGATCTCTGAGGTGGAGAGAATTTCGTGGACGTGGGCCATCCTTATTGCCTTTTTAATACCAGAGATTGGAGCTTTTATTAGGTCTCTTCGTATTTGTGTATTTAAAGCATTTAGGAAACCTTCCAGTGCTGAATTTGTGATACCTTTTTTCTTCGAGGTGAGCTTTTGCAAAACTATGATTGCTCAGATGAGGGCAAGTTGATTGGATTTTTTGGGTCGTGACTTGAATTATGCTAATTTCTCAAATGATCAATTTTCATTGTGTCCGTTATTAACAGACATGCTATGCAGCTGGACTTGCATTGTTTGTGTTTGCCGTACTCCCATCCGTTAACGTTCTTAAAGCTGTGATGCTGACGAATTGTGTCTGTCTCGTTCCAGGATTATTTGGTACAAAAAAAATAAAAATATGGCTAGCCCAGTGTGCGTAAGCAGGAAGGGGTGATGGTAATAATTTAATCTTAATTGCTCTCCAGGTATGCTCTCTCGGCATTCTGAAAGAGAAAGTAAAGGAACTTGGCTTTTAAAGTGTTCCGTTGACTTGGTGGCTGTCGTCTTCCAAGCCAGTGGCTTACTCGTGTGGCCAATTTTGTCAACTATGCCAAGACCATGGTTATTGCCTCTATCTGGAATACTAATTTCATGCGGATGGTGGGAGAACTATTGCGATAGTGAATCCCGTTTCGGTGAGTTATCACGTTGCCCCAAAATGCTTTTACGTAATTTGTACGAAGTGTCTAATCGAGCTTTATTATTTCTCTGAAGGGCCCATTAAAGCACTCGGAAAAATGAGAAAGAATCTTGTTAACACTCGATACTTCTCATATATCTTCATTTCTGTTTGGAAAATGGTTGTTTTCTTCGTCTGCATAGATGGTGTCCGTATGGTTGACAGGCGGAAACATATCAAATTTGTTCAGCAAATCCTCGGAATCATTTGCTGTTCATAGAATCAACGTCACAGAGATCAGAGCTCCAGATAGTGGAGTTCTACCTGACATTCCTGGATCTGGTTTGCTCGTCGAAGTTATTCCAGAAAGATCCCATCAGTATGCAGTGCAGTATGCTTTGTTCATTCAAATCATGGCGGCTTACGTAGCATACATTTTTGGAAAATTCGCGTGCAAGATTTGCATTCAAGGGTTCAGCTACGCTTTTCCAGTCAGCTTGGCTGTACCAGTGACCTTAACAATTCTGATCGCACTATGCGGGCTTCGTTCTGAAAACGCATGTTTCTGGGAAACACGCATGCCACAGTATTTGTTCTGGAGCTGTCCAAAGGATGACTTTGTCGAAGGATTTCTAACGAAAGAGGTATTCATTTCTTTCCTTTTGTACATCTTTTCACATGGGATTGAAGATATAACTGTATTATATATGTTTCACCAATAGCATTCATGGATGTGGCTATTCTGGTTGCTTTCACAAGCATGGATAGCCATTCATATCTGGACTCCAAAATGCGAACGTTTGGCTAGCACTGAAAGATTGTTCGTCACTCCAATGTACAGCTCACTCCTGATTGATCAGTCGTTAGCACTTAACAGGAAACGTGAAGATGACTATGAAGTAAGAGCTGATGAAGTTGAACAAGACCCAGCGGAAACGGACTACGAAGAAATCAGATCAATCGACTCATCTCATAAAGAAAAGGAAGTGAAACATAAAGCCGACACTATTCCAAGGATTTATGCTTGTGCAACTATGTGGCACGAAACTAAAGTAAGTTATTAAGCGTGCATGCCAAAGCAATCTATTTCAATATAGATTTTTAATATGAATCATATTTCTAACAGGAAGAGATGATGGAGATGTTGAAAAGTATTTTCCGGATGGACGAAGATCAATGTGCTCGCCGTGTCGCTTTGAAATATTTTGAAGTAGTTGACCCAGGCTATTATGAATATGAAAGTAAGTTTTTTCAGTTGGCTTCTTGTAAACCAGAGAATGGGCATTCTGATAATGAAGCAGTCTTTAACAACCTTGATGTACTTATTTTCAGCTCACATTTTCTTCGATGATGCTTACGAATTGAGAGATGAAGGAAGTATGTATTCGCCTATGATTGTAAACCCATTCGTGAAACTATATGTTCAATGTGTCGAGGAAGCTGCCTGTCAAGTTCACGAGACCATTGTCCGAATCCGCCCTCCCAAGAAAACTCCTACGCCATACGGTGGTCGTCTGGAATGGATCCTGCCAGGAAAAACAAAAATGATTGCGCACTTGAAGGATAAAGCAAAAATCCGTCACAGGAAACGTTGGAGCCAGGTCATGTACATGTACTACTTGCTCGGACACAAACTAATGGAACTCACAATTCCTGTCGCTCGGAAAGAAGTAATCGCCGAAAACACATATCTTCTCACACTCGACGGAGACATTGACTTTCACCCTCATGCTGTGGAATTATTAGTGGATTTGATGAAGAAAAATAGGAATCTAGGTGCAGCTTGTGGACGTATTCATCCAATCGGTTCCGGTCCTATGGTGTGGTACCAAGTTTTCGAATACGCTATTGGGCATTGGCTGCAAAAGGCTACCGAGCATATGATTGGATGCGTTCTTTGTTCTCCCGGATGTTTCTCTTTGTTTCGTGGAAAAGCTCTTATGGATGACAATGTCATGGCTAAATATACTCTTTGCTCAGATGAACCGCGGCATTACGTACAATACGATCAGGGAGAGGATCGTTGGTTATGTACTTTACTACTACAGAGAGGATACCGTGTCGAATATTCAGCTGCCAGTGACGCCAAAACTCACTGTCCCGAAGGATTCAATGAATTTTACAATCAACGTCGTCGGTGGGTGCCCTCTACAATGGCCAATATTAGCGATCTTCTTATGGACTACAAGCGCACCATTAAAGTTAACCCAGATATCTCAATGCCATACATTATCTACCAATTCATGTTGATGGGTGGTACAATCCTTGGACCTGGAACTATTTTCCTTATGTTGGTGGGTGCTTTCGTGGCTGCCTTTAGGATAGACAACTGGACCAGCTTCTACTACAACATTATCCCCATTGCATTGTTCATGTTTGTTTGCTTCACCTGCAAATCGGACCACCAGCTCTTATTGGCGCAGATACTGTCTACATTTTATATAATGGTTATGATGGCTGTCATAGTTGGTACGGCTCTACAGTTGGGCGAGGACGGTGTCCAGTCTCCATCTGCAATCTTCTTGATATCTCTATCGACGTCGTTTGTGATAGCAGCGTTACTACATCCGCAGGAGTTCTCTTGTATATTGCCTCTTCCCTTGTATTTCTTAGTCATTCCGTCTATGTACTTGTTGTTGATCATCTACTCGTTAGTCAACTTGAATGTCGTCTCTTGGGGTACTCGAGAGGTCGTCGGCAAAAAATCTAAACAAGAACTGGAAGCTGAAAAGAAAGAGGCTGAAGAGGCGAAGAAACGGGCAAAGAAATCCGGATTTTTGGGTTTCATCCCAGGAAAGAACGTGGACGATACGGAAGGCTCGCTGGAATTTTCTTTTGCTGGACTCTTCAAACTCATGTGCTGTACACACCCGAAACCTATCAATGAAGGAGAACAATTGTTGAGAATTGCTGATTCTTTGGACAAGGTTACCAAACGTTTAGATGCCATTGAAAAGGCTATGGATATGCCGTCAACAAGCAGACGAATGTCCACCGCTGGTGCATCGGCGATGAGTCCTAGGAACAGGGACAATATGGACAAAGTAGAAGAGAAACAGGAGGATGGAAGTGATGGAACTAAGGACGATGATGATGAGAGCTCCTCTGCTGGTACAAAATTAAGCTTTGAAACAAATATCAATCGATTTTCACGTGCTCACGAGTTGGTTTTAATGTGATGTTTGTACTGAATGCATAGAACAACCGGAGAATCGTGATGATCTTATTAACCCTTACTGGATTGAAGACAGGGATTTGAAGAGAGGCGAAGTTGACTATTTGTCAGGTCTGGAGTTAACTTTCTGGAAGGAGCTTATCGAAAAATATTTGAAACCAATTGATGCAGATAAGCAAAAGGAGGTAAGAGAAATTGCGAATGCAACAGTGCAATACGTAATACGTAAGCAATTTGAACAAATGTACTAATAAATCTCATTGCTTTCCCCTAGGCCCGTATTGCTAAAGGATTAGCTGAGTTGAGAGATCGATCTGTCTTCTACTTCTTCATGATAAACGCCATTTTCGTCATCATTGTGTTTCTTATGCAGCTTAACAAAGACGCTTTGCATCTCAAATGGCCATGGGGAACAAAGGAAAACGTTACTTTTGAAGAACTCACTGGTCATGTAAGTACCCTATCTGTACATACATTCCTAGTCAATAATAAACATTATTTCATTACAGTTAATGTGCAATGAATCAACCCTGCATTATTTTGTATCCACCAGGTCATTGTTCACAAAGAATACCTTCAGTTGGAGCCTATTGGTTTGGTATTCGTGGCTTTCTTCGGTATCATCATTTTCACTCAGTTCACTGGTATGTTGTTCCATCGTTTCGGAACGCTTTCGCATATTCTCGCAGCTACGGAATTGACTGGATGTAGCAAGGAAGCTGAAAATGGAGGAGGTGGCAAGGACTTGGCAGTACAAAGGGAAGGGGTACGGTTGATACGAAAGTTCCAGAAACTAAAGAACTTGGATGGTAAATTGATAGACAATTTTCTTCTTTACGAATTCTCATTAAATAAGACTTGTGCTAATGACATACTGTATATTTTAGGTGACAGCGACAATGGGGGTGTCAGAGGTGGAGTTATGCCTGGTGATGTGGCAAGAAGGAAAACAATCCATAACTTGGAAAAACAGAAGAATCACAGGCGTCAAGTTGGAACCTTGGATGTTGCATTCGAAAAGAAATTCAAGGAACTTTTGAATTGTAAGGGAATGAAATAAAGTGAAACAAATATGACGTAGAGGTAAAGTATTCATTAAACACTTAAGCTGATTGTTCAACTCTATTTTGCCAACTAGCTGCACCTGATAAACAAGCGAGACTTTTTGGAGGACAAGATCTTCAGGTAACATTCCAGGCTTTGAAGGAAAGGCGCACAAATGTACTTGAACGAAGAAGCTCTGGCGCTGAAAGGAAAAAGTCAAACATGGAAACTTTGAAGGGTCCTATTCTACCAATGAATAATGGTGGAACTCCCAACGGAGGAACCTTGGCATCAGGCGCTTCAAGAAATCGAGGGAAAGCCCCTAAACCTAAAGTTACTAGCATCGACTTCGCAAACGGAAATCATGGCTTAGGGCAAGGTGCAATGAATCAGGTAAGCTACTTTTAAGACAAACTTTGTTTGTACACAATTTTCGTCAGTTCAAGAGCTAATGTATTTATTTTCCTCCTCAGGGTTACCTTCCTGATGAAGAACTTCAGCTTTACGCTGTGCAGCAAAGTAGGAGAAACTCCCAAAATAATTGGAGGGATGCTGAAATGGGTATGCACGAATCTCATGCGAGAGGTATCTACGGTCATTTACCTGGAAGAAACAATAGTCAAATGTAATTCCAAAGGTATCGCCATTCTATTAGATAGTTTCGCTACCCACTAGGTGTACCGTGTTGACCTAAAGAACACTCAAACACCTCAGAAATGCAAATTACAGTATAAAGTTTGCGTTTTGAGATAATTATTCATTACCTGTACCGCATCCCTTTCTGACTTTATACAATTTTCGTATAATTTATTTTCTTAGCAATGTGTCCTATGTTTTTATACTTTTGATAATTTTTGATACGACCATAAACTAACAATAGTTTTTGTCCTTTTTCATCTTAAGAACAATAGGAAGTACTTTCTCTTGGAATGAAATTAAGCTGCAAAAATGCTCATATTAACTAGCCATACGTTCGTAGTGCGATTTCCATTGTGCCTTCAAATAGGTGTAACGTAAGCATGTATTTGACCTTGTTTTCGAACAATGTCGACCGCTACAAGCCAAGTTTTATACAATGTTGTTGCATGGAATGTTTTATTGTCGATTCAAGAATCTCTTTTAATTATTATTGTTACTTCCAACATTCTTCAGTTTTTTTGGTTTGCTTTAAAATCACTTTTGTTATGATATTTTCTAAGTAACTGTACGTATCAGGTAAGTATAGGTGGAGAAGATACAAGAATGTGCCTTATCTAATTTTATACTCGTTCTCACGACATTCCGTGTTTTGATATTATAGCTAGACGCTAGGCTAATATGTTACTCAGTATTTTTTACTCAGAACGGTATCTAAATAAATACCAAACAAATTAAAGAAAATGCAACATTCGATACAAGAATTAAACCTTTCGCTGTATTTGAAAGAAAGAGGGTACCTCTCCCTTTTTAGTATGTTTCCCTAAACCGTCATTCCCTAAATCGTATTATTATTCTTCCCAATATAACCAAAAAAATGAACACTTTTTCCTACACAAATTATTCGTTTTGTATGCCACAAAAACTGCGACTGTATACAATAATGTAACATGCTAAGCTGAATAGGCATGTAAAAATGTTTTATGAAAAGATAGACACAAATGTAAAATAAAATCATGAACGGAAAACTGAATATTTGCGACATGTTTTGAGATTGTGTAATTATTTCTATTTCCAATGATATCGAATTATTTGGTCGGCTATTTGCCTTGAGATAGGTCAGCGTTCCTGCATGCGGTATATAGATGCTGGCTAGTGTGCAAATAACCTTGAAATGCAATTACTCTCTGGTATTGCACACACAGCAGCATTACCATCCTTTCTATATCTTTGCTTTCTCCGGGGCATTGTGAATCATTGTATGCTTCAATGGGCCTTAGCCCCGCTCTACATCACAAGTTTTTGTTCTAATCCAATAGTAAATCCAAACTCCAAATCGCTATGTTTAATATCCGATAGCATTCCATCCATTTCTCCGATAGTGCTGCATCGTTTTTGTTGGATGACGTGAGAAAAACGTGTTGGGTCGTTTTTTGTCACTAAAGCTCTTAAAAAATATACACATGACTTTCGTTTTCTCATCAAGATAAGAATACAAAGTGACGTCACGAATTAATAAACTCCTTTTCATAAACGTGTGCGCTCAAATTCATTATAATCACTTGACGTCGATACATCGGTAGATCGCATATTATTTCAGACTTCCAGGAAGATACACGTAATAGTATACTTAAAGAAAAGTTTGTACTTAATATTCTAGAAAAAAAACTGTCACCTCTGACGCACTTTTAGATATTGTTAAACATTACATTAGCCAAGTCCTTGGACTGAAGAATAGTTCCATTTTTTTCCTTCCTGAGAACTTTTAATAGGCTCAATACAAGTATACGCCATGACATACTGGAAATTGTGAAAGATTTTACTACTTCCTTTCGAGGAAAACACCTTTGCCCATCTCGAGCTTCGTGATGTATGATACATGTTGAAGCAGTAGAGAATTTGCTCGACACCTTTTTTTTCATCAAAATCACTGGTAGCGAGATTGAGTCCCCGCGTACCTGTTTGCTTTCATGTTTTACATAAGACAAAGTTGTTTCTTAAATTACATCCGCATCACACATCCTCTCAAACTGATGGGTATTATGTATCGATGAAAAGCCTGTTCCTCATGTGATCCGTCTTTTACGCACAAAATGTGCATCTGACGTACATGAGGACATCCACGTTTTTTGTCATTTTCTTAATGACCTTATTACACACTACGAAGAGAATTGTATGTTATTGAGTTAATACTCTCTCCCGTTCTTAATTAACCTAACCAGTAATTTCTTATGCTCGTACAATGAGTGGGTAGGTATTTTTCATTATGTAAATATGTGTAATGAACGGTAAAACATGGATAGGCAGCTTTTTCCCGAGGCGAATTTGATGATCATGGTGAAAGCGAAAAGAACCCGGTTAGTTTTTTTCTCAATAGGCCTACTACGTGCGCCAACAACCAAATCAAGTGTCCCGTATTCCTATTACGCTTCCACACGATACTTCCACGTGCTTTTACTGTAGATGCAGCATAGCTATATCGGAACGCAAAAAAAGTAGTTTCTTCAAACCTCATCAAACTTACAAACAGCCTAGTCCAAACAAATTTTTATGACAATGACGAAATGACTCTATAATCTAAGTATACACACATTTATAACCATGATATAAGTCGTCTTCTGTCCTAAGTGCTACATATTCAAACTGCATGTCCACTTTTCCAATGATTGACTCCTTTTCTAAAAATATCACAGATGATTTTACCAAAAGTATTACTGTCCTACTGTTTTCCTACGGACCCATTATAAATTCGCAGGTGCTCGCGTGCGTTCCACATGAATTGTAAATAACAATGCGTGCCTTGGTTTGTTTAACGTGAACATTGCATAAATGTATTTTTGTCAAGTATTTGCTAAGACCAAACTGTCTCAGTGTTTGTTCAACCATTATAGAAGTCTAAATGTGAAAACTCACCATCACATACATTTTCTCTCCCTTTATACACATGTCCTTCAACTTAACCTACGACTACAAGACTCAGAGAAAGCGCTAACGGAATGCATATACGTGTAACTCTTTACTAGAGCTGGGTACCTACGAAGTAGTTACTATTTCTCGGGAGGAGAAATGAAGTTTTATAGTGATAGGCATGTATGAAACCGCTTATTATAGAATTACCAATTTTTCCGTGCAGGTAGTTAGCAATTCTCATACTGTTTGAATTCAGTATAAGCATCTATCCATACTCGAAACTAGACCTAAGCATGAAATGGTCATATTCTATGGCGTCATTAATTTCATGACGTCATTATTAAACGAATACATCACAGTTTTTCAGGTAGAAGTCGAAAGAAACAAAGAACTACTTATATGTTAGCTCTGAGCCCTTTGGCCATGAAGCAAAAACCGGTGAAATCTCACAAAAGAAAATAACAACATTTACAAAGTTTAATAAAGGCCTTGGTGGAAATTGCAGCAGCGGCGGCTTCAATCTGGAAATTTTAGCTGTGGGGAAAGTTCCGTAATGGGCAGAGTAGGTGGGGATTTGTTTTCTGAAGAATGCATCCTCCTGTAGAATGTTCAGTTTCGCAATAACTTTCTCCAAAAAAAAAATCCATTTCGCCATGTCTGGGAAGGAAGGAAGCGTGGCACCAAGAGAAAGTTTAACATTGAGTGGATGCTCGTTATGCCGTCGATTTTCTTCGTATTTGTGAAAAGAAAACCAACGAGATATCCTGTTAAGGTAGTGTGTATTGATGAGGTAAGTAGACTGTGAGGGAACACATAAGGGCAGCGCTTGCTTTCGGCGGTATATGACTTTTCCGGAATGATGATGCCATTAAATGTAACCAGAAACCTGTGAACAACGACATACTAGCTTTGCTTCAAGGCTACAACTCTTAAATGTTTTATGCATGCGTCTATTTTGCCTAATTATTCCCCTTTCAACTCTATCATTTTGTGGGTGGAATCGGAACAAACGAAACAAAACTATTTTTTGTCAAATGATTTATCCTTACAGCTGTTTGGATGGATTAACAGACATTCAATGATAGCCCTACAAGCTAATATTAGCCATTCATTGCTTTGATTTTTTAATGGTTGACATCGACACGTTCTAATTTTTTTATGTCACCAATCCGACTTTCATAATCTTTTCAACAGTATGGTCGTGCGCCGAGATGATCGCTAAGGAGTAATTAATTATGCTGTATTTTTCCATGAATAAGTGGAAACATGTCTTAGTGTACCTACACTTTCTCTCCATACCCGCTAAGCCGAAGAGAAAGTCCCTGATTCCTTTTTCTCTCCCGTGTTGCACAAGTGCACGTTTATTGTACAAATAATGAAAGCTGCACTCCCCCACAGCGGGTGGAAGTTTAATTTTCTTACAGATCTCTCTTGTGGGCCAAGCACGGCAAGGATACATAGAAGAGAGAAAGGGAAAGTATAACGCTACTGGCAGGGAGTGAGTATGACGCAAATGATGACGGCATGAAATTGATGACGCCATCGTTTGTTCGGGAAGAAACTCGCTCTGCTGTATGTTTGTTCTCAAACAGTGGGTTCCTAACCAGCACTCCTATGCGTGCATTTTGTTCAATTCTTTGTATACTTTTGCATGCTTCCGCTGTCTGCAAGCCAGGCTAACTCTGAGAAACCGGAGAGAGTAGAGCATAAAACCAAGCTAAGCTCTGGGATTTGCTCTTCAAAACATTACACGTGTTTGAGGAGAACAGACACTGAGAGAAAGAATAGAAACTAACTGAATTAGTTGCGTACTACATTATAGTATTTTTTTTTGAATTGTTTGTCAATCAGATTTTGTCCAAGCCAAAGTGCAATGAAGAACCGTTGGAACCAAAGTATTCACGGAACCCATTTAACGAAGAAAGCTTGTGAAGACGAAAATGACAATCGACATAATATAGTGGTTATTGCATTTCAGCAAGGATACCGACTACCTCACAAGTACCGGCACGCAAGATCAATATTGTGAGATAATTGTGCACCCTTGTTAAATTAACAAGAAAAACAGAGAAAGATATAATTGTAAGATTTGTGATACGTTAGAACATGTGTTATTAATTGGAAATTCTTCGCAGTACCTGTTTATTAATGTGATTTTTACTGACTGGAAATCCTGTGTTTGTAGAAAAAACTTAACTTACATACCTGAAACAAACTCATTCAAAAACAATAGAAGAAGAGTTTTGCAAAATTCATAAGTGATATCGTGGGAAAAGAAACAATCCCGCATACCTGACCATTCGCAACAATACTCAACAAAACTTTCTTGAAGAGTACATGTGGCTGAACAATCCATCAAACTGCCTGGTAAGCCTTTTTTAAATACAATCTGACATTTCCAATAGCAAAGGTTTCTACATGCATATAAATGCAGTCAAGTTGCATAGCTCACATGAAATCACATGAACAAAGCCATCATCAATATGCATACACTATCTTCTATTAACTCTGAGTACACGTCGTCTTGGCGTAAGAAGTGAGTTCAAAAAGCCGCATGACATAAAACCCCAATGCGATATTCCTGCGTCTCACATGATATGAAAAAGCAGACAAAAGTCTCGCACCCTACTCACGAGATTTCTGATGACTACATCATCGCCATTGAAAAAAAGTCTTATCATATGACTTTGACTTTTGAACATTTTTTTTGTTGATGCAGTTCGAGCAGTGTCCCAGACCGTCAGAAGGGTTTAAAACCCCATGGCGTAAAATAAACATTTGCCACAACGTGATAAAAATTGTAGTTGCCTAATGTATCCCAATTTAGATCAACTCTCTCAGAAATAACCCACCAACGTATTTTACGCTACCATTGAGTACGCAACTTTGTATATTAATACACCCGTATTCTATTTTTATCATTTTGTTCATTGCAAGACTCCAAGAATTGCATGTCATACAAGTTACAACCGTATGCATAAGTGCCTCTAAACATGTTCGCAAATACGAGAACTCATATAACACGTGCATATCCCTAATCTACTCATATACAAAACGGAAATAACGCCTAACGAGTTTGTGTCTCAATCTGACTTAGTAAGAAATCGAAGAAACTGTAAAATAAATTAGTGTGTGTAGAAAAAGATGTAGGGCAATTTTGAGTGAAGACAAAATAGATAGACAGAAGACTCAAACGAATGCATCACGGTATCATCGTGTGAGCAACTGTGTAGGGAGAGAGAAAGGATATTGGCATTGCCTTCGCTGTGTTGTTGTGATGCGGGTAGATTGGTACGAGCGTCTGTAGTGACGTCAATCCGGGTTTTGCAGGCACATCACCCACGTCATTACCCTGGCCAATGACGCCAACTGGACAGGGTGGAGAGCTCTATCAGTTGAGCATATCTTGATAGTAGCAAAGGCAAGCATACATAGCAGCAGCTATGAAAACTCTTTCGACGTGCTGTTGTGTTTCTTGTAAGTCTAGTCAGCATGTTTCGATGCTCCTTTGGTATAGCAGTAAAAACCTAGCTCGTGTGTGCTGTGCTACGGAAAAGCTGTGCTTGGGAGAAAGGTGCACCAGATAGGAAGCCATGTAGTTCAGTGTCTGGTTACAAACCAGTACTGAACCCATCTCAACACTGTTCTGCTACTGCGATACTAAAGATGTTGTTACTACACACGTACTTTATGGGCCACCACCATAAAACTGAGTTTTCTCCAGTTGAGGTTTCTCGTAAAAAACACAACAAGAAAGCACATAGGCATTAGTATCGCGGTTTTACAAACATACCGAAATCAAATCAATACTCCTAACGTTTGTAGGAGTTTTTTTCGCTCATTAGTCTACGATGTAGGAACCAAAATAGTTGTGGAATCAATAGAACATGGCTTACACGATTTACTACTTGTACACATTTCTCTTCAATAATTGAACTGCAAAACAATGCTCCATTCAAACGTATTACTTTTTATCAAAATATAAGATAACCTATTTAAATTTTTTACTTACTCATTCATGACGTACAAAGCATAACGTGGTAGTTTTTTTCTCTGGAGAAGTAATGAAATGCTGACTTTTGAAACTACAAGAGTGGTACTAATCATCCTTTTCGACAGGGATATCTATTTAGCCCTTTCCTTGAGTAGACATCTGATGCATAAAGCATGTGCATCTGTCCTGGTAATAATAGAAATCAATTGCCTAAATATAGAATTCCTATTTTTTATGCGCAATGAGTTCTATTATTGGATACTAACTAGTACGAAAACAAATCTGTGATGTCTCTCATCGGCTTTTGTACACATGATGCCTACTCCAATAAGGAACACGAAAGTTTGTCCTCAGTATACATGTACACTGCCATTACCTTCCTTTGTGGATATAATTCTACTACTGTGTATTGATCCTACCTTGGTATTTCTCCTGTATTCGTTTGTACGATCAGTGTCTGAAGAGGCTTTTAAAATCTATTGTAAACCTAAGGTTGCCATTATAATGAATATCAGTTTACATGAAAAATTCTGACCAGAGTGTAAGAAATTCACCTGTATTCGTTTGTACGATCAGTGTCTGAAGAGGCTTTTAAAATCTATTGTAAACCTAAGGTTGCCATTATAATGAATATCAGTTTACATGAAAAATTCTGACCAGAGTGTAAGAATTTCTTGAAAAATCTAACATCCATTTGGCTACTATCGCAAAGAGAAAAAAAATATTACCAAATGCTTAAAATATGATATGCGTTCATATGATACATGAGACATATGACGCTTGTTGAAATGATCCTTCCTGTTATGCTTATCTAACATTAATTTAGGGAACAATGATTGCATTAAAGTACACACCTGGATCTATCTATAGCACTACCTGCATTTATGAGGAACGAATTCCTATTACTACAAGTTTCTTTATTGCTCTGCTTCTGTGTTTTTCACACACTTTAAGGGAAATTTACAAATAAACCTAGACTTGATGATGACGTAAGATCCGAAATCTTATCCCGGCTTCTTTTCCTGTTGAATAACCCACAGATGGATATTTGATTCATTTTACTATTCAGTTCATTTTTCAAATTATCGGAGGATTTCAGTTTTCACAATTTATCCTAAACTTCAGGTCAACTAATCGAAAGTGCCTTGAGTATTACGATATCATACGAAGTGAGAGAATATCATAAATCATTACAGGTGGATTTTGAAAAGGGGTTCTGAAGTGGGCTCGATGTGTAAATAATACTTTTTTCAAAGTATCATGTTTCTCTATTGCCCATCTGTCACTAGTGCCTTTCCCCTTTTATCCCTCCGCCCCTACCCATTACGTAGCAGTCGGTTTTGATTGGATCTTTAAGGTGATCATGACGTGCCTAACTTTCATTTTCAGTTCGTCATATGATTTCCCGACGAAGAGGAATAAAGAGAAGAACACTTTGGGCTTTGTGTTCTTTGATTTTGCGGAAATTATTTTTTGAAACAAGGGACACATTCGTTCTAAATGCTTCTTAAACAAGTAGATTAGACCACAAGGAAGCGGATACTAGACAAGCTCCTGACATTTAGAATAAAAAACAAGGTCGAAATCTCATTATAATTTTGCAAACATTTTAGGTCATAAACTGCGCACAAGGGATACCCATGATCAAAATACTGGAGAAGTAGCAAGATGTCCAAGAAGGACCGTATGGACTTCAATATGTACTAGGGCTCATGTAAATGCTTTGCTTTTAATTAAAATCACTATTTTTAACCTTAACCCATATCCATGTCCTAACCAGTACCAAACCTCTTTGATTGGAATTCGTAAATTCTACTAAACACTGGAGGAGGTGAGGAACAAAACGTTTTAGTAAAGCATCAGCTTAATGACAAAGAACAAGCAATTTTCGCAATGAGCTAAGATAATTTCTATGAACCCATGGGTCCCCAGTTTCTAATCATGATTCTTTTCTTAGAACTGTTCTTAACAAAAAAGAGAAGCGCCAAATAAAATGATCAAAAGCTATGTCGTTCCAAACGCTCATTAGGTTGATCCATTGTTGATGGCAATAAAAAAGGAATTATAGTAATAATAATGATGTTAGAGCGAAACCCCTTTCATTGAGCTTTTAATTTTCAACACTCAATAGGGATGGTTTCTTATTTCCCCTGCTTCTGCGACAGGTAAATTGAAACTGGTTTTCGGTAGTGTCGCAAATAAAAGATACTCTTAGTAGAAGTGATATTGGTGTAAGCAATCCAGAAATTTATCAAATTCAGCATGAAATAATAAACGATTTGGTAATTTATGGAGCGTTACAACAAGAGCAGCGAAGTTAAATTGAATTGAGACAGAGGGGAGCAGTATGAATAGATGGTCACGGACCGTGTCAAGATTTTGGAAATGCCAACAACTTCTGATGAGTCCCTTGGGATGCACTGAGCATTCCAAATAACCAGGATTTGGCTATAAGCGCGTACGATAGATTTTGTGACAATAGAGGAGAGAGGCTTACAAGAGTAACTTGTGAACACATAAAAACCATAATATTTAATAATCCGACGTTATACTTTTTACTGCCTTACCTTGCCTATGAACAATGCAGAATTGCTACTTGCACATAATAATCATCACATAAACAATGTTGTCACGAGAGAATATTCATAATTTTCATTATAAAACAGTCTTCCTCGTCATTCTTTGGGGGATGATGATAAAATGATGTACTGCAGAGATGGAACATAATATTGACAAAGAATGGCCATTTTCATTCAAGAGCACAATATGCTCGAGAGAAAAGAGAGAAGGCATGTCCATGTTAATATGCATGCAGTAACTCCAATGATTTCAAACATAATACAGCTATTAAGTAAATGACCCTTGACTACTTTGACAATCATCTCACCAACTACTGCCGCTAAACAGTATTACATGTTACTGCTATGATTGTGTTCAAGCTGGTGTAACGTCGCTTTCACTCTTCCTCTATTATTACATTGTGTAGTGCTCATAATCTCCAAGGGCCGCTGTTTCTATTCTAACGTTCCACCACAACGAATCTTGGGCTAATCAGGACCTCGACAGAGGAAAAACCCGTTTCATTTCTTTGGCTGGTCGCTTTTCATTGTTGGTTGTGTGCAATGATGATACGGTAATAGAGATGAAAGTCTTTCTCCAGAGGCAAAAAAGATGATTGTTTATGAGTTGATATAAATATGGGAAATCTGGGTTTGCATCTCATTTCCGTTGTAGCCTGCCAAGGAAAATCATCTTTAAAAGTTTGTATGATAAATGGATTTCATAAGGGTGGCATACGCAAAGGGATTGTTTAAGCTTTCATATTGTTTGGGGTATCAAGAACCATGTCTGGTGTTTTGAGTGCATATCATATTTGTGAGCAAATTTATATAATTTCTCATTCCGTGCGAATGAAAATGACAGTGTTTTTATACTAATAAATGAATGGTTGTATGACAGTGCGTCAGCGTGAGGAACTGGGGGACAGAGGGCTGATTATAGAACCAATTCCATCTGGAGAGCCTGCTACGACGAATCATTTACGGCAGTACTCCAACAACTCTGGTCAAACTGCCCACCACAAGACGTCTCAGCAACATCCCACCTCGGCAAATTCCAGCATGCTTCTACTTCAGCCTCAAGTAAGACACGAAAGGACTTTTTGTTCTTCATAAACTGTTGAGGAAATGGAATAATGCTAAAAGTCTACTCTTTTCATGGTCTTTTGCAGGTATCTTTACCAGGTTTCACAGAGTTACCAGGCTTCTTAGATGCCTTAGTAGATGCCGAGTCCGTTCTGGCGAACTCAGATTCTGAGTCCGAATTTTTAACTCCTCCGAACGGGGGATCTTCATCCTCATTTGTAGGCTTGTACGATTCTTCAGACTTTATTTCTCCGCATCATCATTTTGATCAGCTTCAGAGTGGTCTTATTAACTGCCACTCGTCCCTCTCTTCGTCGTCTATATACTCATCCCCTCAGTTCAACTCCACTCCCAGTGGACACTACAGCTCATCATCGAGCAATAGCAACATTGCATCCAGTATGCAAAGACATATCATGATGGATGAAAACTCCAATAGCAGCGGAGGTTCTGAACACATTTCCTCTCATATAGGCCAGAGTTCGTCTTGCTTTCTTCTAGAGTCTCCATCACTTAGCGGTTCCGTATCCCTCGATCAACCAGAACCTGTGGGAACACCTCTCCCAAGTTTTCAAGAAACGTACAGCCCTCGCTATCGTCGCAGTGACGTATTTAGTTTCGAGGACTGCACAGAGTCACCTCCATATCATCAGCAACCCACACCTGGAAGCTCCGGCTCGAGCACACCTCATACTCCAACATTCCAGCACCCTGTTAGCCAGCCACCGCAGACACAAACGCAACCCCCACCAAGCCCTGCTTCCTCAACAACCACTACAAGCCCATTAAACCCTGTTGCATATCATCATCACGTGTTCTACTCCCCTTCCTCGCCGACATTTGAAATGTTACATTCTCCTCCATCTTCTCATCAAACTAGTAATCAAATGACAACGCTTATTAAATCTAGGAAAACTCCTGCTTCTGCTACAGTCACGTCGACAAGCAGTAAATGTCTGCCTGCAAGCGCATCCGGACATCCAGGCGGGCTTCCGACTGACGCGATGAGCATCCTCGAGAAGGTCTCGTCATCTCCATCTATTCATCATAATTTAGAGGTGATGGATACTCAACATCATCCCGAGCCTGGCTCAACATCTACTGCCCAAGGAACATTAAAGTCTACGGCAGCAGAAAAACTCTGTGCAGTTTGTGGAGACACCGCCGCTTGTCAACACTACGGTGTACGCACATGCGAAGGCTGCAAAGGCTTTTTTAAGCGGACAGTCCAACGAGGAGCCAAATATGTGTGTATGGCTAATCGGAACTGCCCAGTCGACAAGAGGCGGAGAAATCGATGCCAATTTTGCCGATTTCAGAAATGCTTAGCGGTAAGCGATCATTAAAAATTAAAATTATTCTTGTTGAACAACTACACGTGGCCTGTACCTGACCATGACCATTTACATGTATGTGATGTGTGGTACTGTCCTGTACTTATTCATGTCATATTTATGTTTGATAAAAATTATAGGTGGGAATGGTGAGAGAAGTTGTTAGAACGGATTCTTTAAAAGGAAGACGTGGACGACTTCCCTCAAAGCCAAAGGACTCATCAGGAACGGCAGGAGGTAGACCCACTCCAGTTGGCCCACCTTCCCCTCCTGTTTCTTTAATTACCGCTTTGGTGCGATCTCATCTTGATAGCAGCCCAGATACGCAAACAAAAGACTATTCCATGGTAAGGAAGAAAGTGCGAAATTACCCCATCCTATTTCTTATTAACGAAGTATGGGCAATGCGCACCTGGCTTCGAATAGAAATCGCTGTTTTTTACAAGGGGTGAATCTAAATTCTTCTTGTTTTGTTCTTTTCTGTATAGTACCAAGAGCCGCCATACCAGGATCATGATTTGCCCCAAGACAAAGACTCTATTGTGAACCATCCCGAACACATTCAGTTCTTTTTTAAATTGCTGACTAGCTGTTTCGATGTAATCAAAGGAATGGCCGAAAAGATTCCAGGATTTTTTGACTTTACAAAGCACGATCAAGATTTACTACTGCAGAGTGCTTCATTGGAATTGTTTGTCTTACGGCTAGCATACAGGTAATACACAATTTCAACGATTTTACCAACGAGCCGAGTATTTTTTTTTTTCACGAACAATAAAGTTTTAAAAAACTGATTTTCCATTACTTTTCCAAAGAATTCAACCACATGAGCAAACCCTAACTTTCTGCAACGGTACAGTCCTTCATCGTGAACAGTGTAAACCAGTATTTGGAGATTGGTATGATGCCATAATTGAATTTAGCAACTCGTTACAATCAATGCAAATGGATTTGTCAACGATGGCTTGTTTGGAGGCACTCGCCTTGGTCACAGGTAGGCGGGCCCGAATTTCTCTAATTTCTATATATTTCGTAGTCATATACGTATTATTTTATTTTATCAGCGTGCCTACGTACCTGAGGTCTATTACAGTTGTCGACAAACTATGAAATATCAATTTTTCAAAAGACAATGTCAATAAATCAATTATTCTTTCGTTTTTTCTCTCTGAATAGACCGCCACTCTCTGGAAGATCCGGTGAAAGTAGAACAACTCCAAATGAAAATTATTGGCTCTCTCCGCGATCACGTGACGTATAATTGCGAAGCGCAGAAAAAGCCACACTACTTTTCTCGTGTGCTCGCAAAGCTACCTGAGCTAAGAAGTCTTAGCGTACAAGGACTGCAAAGAATTTTTTACCTGAAACTTGAAGATCTCATTCCAGCTCCTCCTGTCATTGAAGCAATGTTTTCGTCGACTCTTCCCTTCTAATCTGAGAAAACGCGGATGCTATGGTGGGCGACACAAACTGATGTCTGATTAAATTTCTCATCAAGGAAACGTTCGTTTAAACAAACTATATATCTCATTAGCTTTAAGTTGGAAGCCAAAGAAATCAGCATAAAAACTTTGCTAGTGAACGTTAATTTATTAACAAGTTATTTAAAGACATTAGCCTATAAATTCTTCATTTTAACACGATTACATTTCTTGAGTCATGAATTGTGTAGGTGAAAAAACGTAACAAAACATACAAAAAGATTGAAACGATACAGCTTTCAGCATTTGCACTTTTTGATGTTCCTTTGATATTTTATTTTTGAGACGATGAAAGCAATTTACGGTAGGTTGCACTTGGAAGGAAGAAGCTCTATGTAATAACTTGCGTAAATCGAATTTTTCAAATAGTATTGACCGGTTTGGTAATAATGGGTTTCTTTACAGAATCAGTTTTAAAAAATGTTGAATGTTGAAATATTAATGAAATATCTTTCTTTTTTTAATTTGGAGAAATTAATCCTTTCAATAAGAAATATTCGATGCTCCCATGATGCGTAAAACTTTATCTTGCAAACTGAAGATTATTTTTAAACCCTCTCTGTGTTATTTAAAACGAGTCTAGTCAAAAAATTCACATTGTCCTACAAAAACACGTTTTGTCCTTTATATGGGTACACCTTAATGTGAAGGTGAAATGAGTTGATATTAATGAAATGTTTAAGATTTAGGTAGTATGTCCGTCTAGAGGTGCTCTCCATCGTTGAGAACAAAGTTGTAAAGGTCATTTTGATTAGCAGTTGTATAAAACAAATCGTACGTTGTATTGTGTAGCTGAAGGGGAAAACTTTGTGGTTATCAGTTTTACAGTAGTTCTGATGTACAATTACGTAGGAAAACACTACGTAAAAGAAAAAAATGGGAGGGTAAAGTAAAAAAAAACCAAATCTATAATAATGAATCATGAAATTTACTGTAATATTTGTCGTAAAAGGTAAACACCCACTGTCTCTACCTTTCATTACACGAAGAGGCTTAAGAGAAGAAAAAAAAAACGTGGTAGAAAGAAGATTGATCGGTAGCGTTTATAAAAACTACTTTCACATTACGCCCTACATCAAGAGAAACCGTCGTTAGTAGTTTGGTTTACAATTGCTCCCTTTCTTTTCTGGATAAGGTAATCAAAACGGAATAATTATATCAAAGGGCAAAACACTTTGTACTCTCCATCTATACATTTTACGGCTCCAACTGTTTTTTTTTTGAAATCTCATAAAAAATTTTTTTAAACACAGCTACGACATCACTACAAAAGATTATAGAGCTTACTTACCAAAATAGTCTCCACGTTATCCTTATCCAGTACATGTTGACCGTTACAATGTCTGAACCCAATAAAAACCGATCTGCGTAATTAATCTTAAAAGAGAGAAAACGTTATTGACGAAACAATATATAATATAGAACTGAGTTTTTGTATTTTTAAATCGTTTTCAGAAAAACAAATATCCGTACCCGAGAAAAAAAGATAAAATAAAGAAACGCTTTATGTTGTTTTAGAAGACAGAAGAAAAGAAGAATTCTGAAAATTGAACTTTGAAAAACAGCACCACAAAATACCAGATTGAATACAGCTTAATTTAGCAGCTTATCAGTCTCATACTGATGATATGATATCAGTCCATGTTTTATTTATTTAGATTGTCATACTATTTTGTACTTGGTTGATAATATGGTGCTAGTTAAAAAAATGATTATTATTTTTTGTATTCAACCTACAGTGGTATACGATTTTTGCAACTTTTACTTAAGGATTTCCAGGTAAAATGCACAGCAAAGGTTTCTTTTTTCTTTAACTACTCTACAGTAATGTTTCTGAGTGTCTATGTAAGCAAAGGTATTACAAAGTTGGTGTCATTCTAAAATGATGTGTTTCAATGTAAAACCAATAAAATATATATAAAAAAGTCGTCATCATTAAAATTTTGGATTCCCGGATTTTTTTTATTGCAAAAATACATGATTTTCATTTTCCTTTTCATGAAATTTTTGTTTTAAGGAGAAGTAACCGGTAGGAGGTAATATTCCGGAATTCAATATTACTATAATATATGTTTCATTAGATTGGTTTGAAAAATTACTATGTAATTTGAAAAGAAGTATCAAGTTACACAGATAAACCGAGGACACTACAGAGGAAAATAGAAAAGTTGACATTTTGATTGAATTCATCAAAAATTAGCTTGATTATCTTGTAATGAAGGTACAGGAAACGTGAGCTAGAGCTAAACACAATACTCATGCAGACTAAATAATATGGAAGAGGGAATTGATGAGTTTGAAAGGAATACATCTACTTGGTGCTTGTAACTACTACACCAAGGGATTGCTGTTGCTGCTGTTGGCGTCTCATTTTGAACAAACTGACTGGCTTGCTGGCCACGTCATCGGCAAGGTTATCATCAGCATCCTGCGGAGTTTCGATCTGAAGATTTGTGATTACTGGAACACGTTCAGTGACAACTTTTGCTATTGCTTTTGGACACTCGGTGTCATCATTTTCGTCGTAGTCTTCATCAAGAAATGAGAGTATTGGTTTTCCCTCAGATTGAGCTTTTCTTGACCGTTTCTCAGTGACAAGTGGAGGTGCAAAAGGCTTAAGGATGGATCTCGGTATGATTTTACTAGTAACTGCTGATACTGTAGTGGGTCCGAATACTTTAACGATGTCTCCAGGACAGGCAACGATTCCATGTGTTTGGTCGTCCTCTTCGGTTCCTGAAGTCTGCTCATCTTCTTCCTCCTCTATTTCTGATGGTAGCGTGTGTTTGAAGCGTATCATGATTGGCTCAAAACAAGGATAAGTTGATACTATATTGTCCTCGGAGAATGAAACAGGTACAGTAGCTGAAGGCTTCTCTTGATTATCGTAATTGCTCTCCTCCGATATGTTGTGGACAATGTTGTCCGCACTAAATTTGACCCTCTTGCCTTTTGATGGTGGAGGTTTGTCAGTCTTATCATTGGGCTTAGCTGTGGCAGTGACAGGAGGAGCGCTGTTGACGTTTGAACGCGGAGTATCAGTGCTTGTTCTGATCCTGTTTTGAATTGTGTTTGTGTTCAATTGAGCTAAGTTTTCAGCTATAGTTTCTACTTGATTTTCAGTTAAATTTCCTTCTTCCAAGTAGTCCTCTAACTCTTCTTGAAGTTCTAATTCGTCCAGTCTAGTCCAAAGGTCTGCGTCCTCATGTTTTGTTTTTTCATTTTTCGCTTCTGCTCGCTTTTTCGCATTTTGTTGATGGAAGCGTCGTAAGTTTTCCCTATGTTGAACCTTCCAATGTTTCTCATACTCTTCGTCATAATCTTCTCGAATTTCCACAGTTCCCTCACCAATAGTTTCAACCAGCTGACGCTCCGACCTCTTGCTTCCAGTTATTTATTAGATCTACTTCCTTTTTCAGGCTCTCGGATTGTTCATCAATCTCTAAAAAATACACATAGGAACTTGTTGCATTCCTCATTTATTTCCAAAATAAGACTTTTTTTTAAAAATAAATTACTTGTTATACGATGATTAACAAGCTCAACGGCCTTTTCCGCGGAGCACTCCACAAACCAATTATCCCCCAACAGGCACGTAATTTCGTTCGTATGGATGATTTTTCCAGGACAAAGAGCTCGTCGAACATAACGGTACCAGCGCGTCATATTCTAACTAAAAGTTGGAATTATTAAACTACAATAATTGATTCATGATAGAATTGCGCATTTAAAAAACCGCACTAGCAGACTCACTTTTTGCGGCAGTGTGACTAATTTGGACTTTAGAGTTGAGTATTCTTGTCGTAACTTTTGCAAACGGTCCTGCTCAGATGCGTTAGCAGACAAGCTCTGAAAATAAATCCAAACAACTGAAAACGTTTTAGCATTATGGAAATGACTTCAAATATTAGTTAAACTGCAGACAAGACCTTTTCGTATTTTCCGATGAGTGCATTTAAACTCTCCCCATCAACGCGGTACAATACCCCAGGAGGCAACGCGAGAGGTGATGAACTCATGATTGATCAATTATCAGTCGGTCTCTAATACGAAAAAGGGGCTATTGGGACGCTAATATCAGTGGCTATCTCGAACTTGACCGCGCCACCATAGCGGCTCCAGATTTGGCGACATCCTCTAAATACATGGCACTTCCAACATATTATTCTGACTCATAGGTGCCCCCTTTTAACAAAATAAAATTCAGTAAGCCCGACCACACAAATTGCTCGCAAATTATAAACAAACAAAAAATTACAACTCAAGCTCTCGTGACTCAAACTCAAAAGTGCCAGGTGAGGATGTTTTCGAATAAGATAATTATACCTCTGGATTGTACGGCCGAGTTTATCAACAGGATACAGGGTGTAATGTTATCTGGTTATCAATAAGTAAAAGCACCGCTAATATTATTACACATTACAATCACATTTACTATTAAACACGAGAACAATTAGAACAAATCGAGTCGGCAAGATTCCC
>VICI01000705.1:0-31858 GCA_019593645.1 Akabosia matsudoensis
AGAGGTACATACCTACGCATACTTTTATGAAAATAATCTGTATTTTCTACCTGTCATCACTTGAAGAAGAAAAAACTCGCGCCAAGCTTCCTTTTCAATCGACGAAAAAAATTTGTCGTCTTATTAAAAAAAACCTTTGAGAAAAGAAATTGGTTCACGTATTCCCCTGACAGATTGCAAATACCAACAATTGAAAATGCTTTTTAATATGAGCCTCGGTTTTTTTGTATTGTTTTCAGTCTCAAGTCACTGTTTGTAGTAGGATTATAAGAAAAAGAAATTTTATGGTTATACCGTGAACTAAAACAATTTATTTTAAGGAGTTGTACAAACAATGTTTTTACAACAAAGAATCGAGATGAAAATGATATGCGGGGCTGGTAGATCATCCAGTTATTCTTCGTATATTTCGGAATTTTTCGATGAAAAATTGAAACGACGACAAGCGTCATAAGAAATCATGTCATGTTGCGTGGCACGTTAAATAAATAGTGACATGGAACAGATGAAATGGCGTAATTTGTCATGCTTATCTAACTACTTTTTTTTCCTCCCTAAAAGAAAGAGTTTATTGTGGATAACCATATGCCCAAAGGTTGAACAGTAGCAGGAACACAGTCCTTAACAGATATGATATAAGTGCATATAAGTTACGCATATAAAAATGATCCAGAGAAGAAAATGGAGTGCATCAGAGAAAAAAAGTAATATGTAAAGCTAATCGGCTCCTGCTGACTTCTTATACAGAAAAAAATACCCTTGATGACGTGATCCAGGAAAGGAAGAGGTATCCACAAAACACTAAGACCGACTTTTCATTCCAGTGGCAGAAGAAACACCACGAAAAAAGAATTGGTAAAGGCGAAGACGAGAAGACAAAACGGTGTGGGTACCGTGAAAAATGATAGTCTAAGAAGAAAAAGGGGGAGCTTGGCAATAAACTGCTGAGCGAAATCAGTATGAAGTCGAGTTAAAAAAAAAGAAAGACATCTTATCTTCATATTACATTTGTATTTCAACAGTGAACAGTACAAATGATACTCAATACCATTATCAACGATTGGTTGAACAACATTTTCTTGTTGCATGTTAGTTGCCATAATGTGAATAATAACAGGGTAAAAGTTACCAATATGTACATTTGATGTTGCTTTTTATACACCTACACAAGATGTATTATGTAATATATATTATTTATACAAAGTTTTTAGAGTAATCATTTTTTCGTGTAAAATAATAGAGTGCATAGTTATAATGTGCCCATGGTTTTTTAGAAACGTTGCCTCTTTTTACTTCTCTCCACCGCCACCCTCGTTGAACATCAGCACTTTTTTTAGAGAGAGAGCGAAAATCGGTCTTCCGTCCGATTTGATTCTCTGCATTGTTTAAATCCGTTTTCGAATATAAAAAAAAACTACTGAGAGGGGCTTCAGGAAGAATATTATTATTACATTTGACGATAATCTGTTGGGAAAAAAAACCTTCACCATTGTGAGTTGGAAATATACAAGCGGAGTTTGTATATAAATATCCGAAAGGGGAAAAAAGTTAAACGTTGACTGTTTAAATGACAAAACAATGAAGGAGTCCTGATCTGAGATGGAAGTAGAGTGGAAGATAATAAAGAGAGTGATAGAGACAGAGAATTATATGAATATGAAATGGAATCGGAGTAAAAGTGCCGCCGTCCTTGTGTCAACATCATCACCACACATTTCTGCCACCGAAGACGAGGAAAAAGTGGTCATGTTTCAGGAGTTTTGCGCCTGGTTACCACATGAGTTGGTACACAACACTCAACTTCTCTAAACAGCGTGTCTAGGTCAATCAATGTTAAAATAGACAAATGACAAGGGTTATACATACGAACAAAATAGTTCCATATTTTTACACAGTCTAAATACAATTTCAAAGAGGGTTGTGCATCTTAAACGAAGTACGGAAAAAAAATCAATGACAGCAGTGTCGTTCTTTGATAGTAATGAAGTCAGAGTAGCCATGCATGCGTCTTTAGATTCTGGGATGCAAGTCTGCTAAGAATTTTCTTTTTTTCCTTCACTTTCCATTACATATTCTTGTCATCATCTTATTTCATGTGGAAGATTTACTGTTCTGCAGCTCGTAACGTACAGGTAGAAACAAAAAAAAGTCAGGGAGTATTAACTTGGTGTTAATACGTTTGACGCTTTCGCGCTGGACAGATTCGTATGAAATTTGAGATTATGAATACGGATTTTGTTACTCGAGAGAGAGAGAGAGAGAGAGAGAGATGCATTTTTTTAAAGTTCACTTTTTCCTTGAAAGACAAAACGTTTTTAAGGTTTTTTTTTAATTTGCGGAAGAGTGGGTAATATGTAGAGAAGACATGAATTTGGATGATTGCACGGTTCTTTCCCCAGAGAAAAGGTATTGTCATAAAAAAGACAGAGCATCTTTAACCATGTAAAATGTATATGTCGCAGTAAGATTAAGATTAGTATATGTCTTGAAGTTATTAACACTCCATTAACAATAAACAGACGGATTTTTTACGAGCAGTGCAGCGTAAACGACCAATCAACATATTTTAATTCTTGAAAGGATAAACCCGAGTAGAACAAGATGAGAGAGAGACTCAAGAGAAATACGATGAGTTTTTGTTTCTTCTTTCGTTTTATTTTATTACAGCGGTGTTTTGACTTTGAAGTTAATTCGAGAACAAATGGAGCGGAAATGTAATATCGGCTATGCAAAGCCAATGAAACGTCATTCCAATCTTCCAAAGTCATATTCTGAGAGAGAATCATTATACAGGGAGAAGCGTTGGAAATAAACTATTCCATAAATAAATCAAGCCTTGTTTGCTTGAGACTCAGAGAAAGATAA
Source organism: Akabosia matsudoensis (assembly GCA_019593645.1). NCBI lineage: Eukaryota > Metazoa > Arthropoda > Collembola > Entomobryomorpha > Paronellidae > Akabosia > Akabosia matsudoensis. Next base: position 2,866 of record VICI01000705.1, read on the forward strand.
GAGCTTATCCCAGAAATAACAGTAGACAAAAATCATCTAAGTGTTCAGGTTGTTATGGGTACAGGATTGCAAAAAATACGGTTCGATACTCATTTCGAACGGGAAAACAAACCCAATTTGTTCCAGAAAGACCTTCTAGATATCCAAAACTGCAATAATTATTGATGATGGGTTGAAAAAGATGAAAATCAGATAATAAAAGGGACTCTTATCGCTTTCTATCAGTTAATGACAGACCATCAAAATGCATATTACCAGCTGGGTGCAAATGCTCTTACTCTCTCTCTGAAACACAAACTTCACAAACAGAAAATTACAGAAAAAGGAGATTAAACGGCGAAAGAGAAATTTGGTTTGATGTTAATAATACCAAAAATGACTATTGCGGACTAGACTCAAAAGGAAAATTATTTTCTAGAGAGATGCTCAACTCTTATTTGTTCTCTTTTCTGGACTCATCCCGGGAACTGCACCCTTGTGGAACGTTGCATCAAAACACTTGCCTGAGAAGTATCAAAAGTTTATTTATAAATAAGTAACAGAGTTTTTAATTCAATTACAAATGCAAACATCATCCGCGAGGTTTTCATCATTAAACGAAAGAGAGTAGTATTTCGTCTTGCAAAGCTAAATGGAGGAACAGGACACATATCTTACGTAACTAGAGGAGCAACAATTCACGGATAATATTTATTATACGTAGTATGTAGTATACAAAATTGTGCCGTTTTTCTTGAAATAGCTTTCTTACAAAAAATATCGGTTGTGTATGCACCCCATAATTTGTATTCATTCAACTTTTACAGTTTTCTCTTCAGAAAAGCTGAAAAGTCATAATGTTGTCGGCTATTATGTTTCTTGAGCAGAGGAAGATGATGCTTTCTCTGGAAAATACAAATGAGAAAAGGTTGAACAGTAAAAGGAAAAGCCGAGCAGAAAAAACAGAGAAGAGGTACAATTTAAGTAGCCTTATTATTCCATTTTAGACGAGAGATGAACTACGTCCCAAACAAAACTAGTAAAATCTCTCTTGTTTTTCGGGTTGAATTAGAAAGGCTCTTTCCCTTGTTCGCCTGTTCTTTTCCCATCCGATATGTAAGAAATGAACGACTCGCAACTGGTTTCTTGCTCCTCATGTTTTTAATACTTAATATTTTGTGGAATTAATTTGTCTGCCGGCAGCCAAAAAGGAAATATGAGACGAAAGAAAGAAAGTCGTTGTTCTCGGTTTCGCTTTTCCCTCAAGAGAAAATATGAAATGATGACGAGACCCTCATGCCACTACTACACCAGCATGTTATTTTTTTATTCCTCATCACCTTCTCTAACGAAATTTTTGCATGGTTTTCCACGCAGATTGTATATTTATCGGATGACTTTTTATCCTGCCAGTTGAGTTTGTACAGCTCTTTCTTATGCAAGATTTTAATATTTCAGCTTCAAACAAAACCACAAAGATATTCTTAGGCATGGCCAAAAGACGATGAAAAACAGGGAGAGCAATGAGTTTTCCTCATCTGTCAAGTAATAAAATATTTGCGGGCTTGAGTTTGCCCCATGAATGTTGTTTTGAGCGCACCTTTTCTTTGCTTGTCATTAACTTTCACTCTGAAAAAAGTAGACTTAGCAAGGCTCAAGAAATCTATAGCCGCCTAGGGATAAATCAAGAAAAATGAATTAATAACAAAACGGCCAAGCCTATTTCATTATAGAGTTTCATGTTTGCAATTTTCACTCTTGTTATAAATTGCTGTAGTTAAAAAAAAACTTTCACAGTTTTTATTTTACAGATTCGCTTTTCCAAATTTAACGAAATAATTTGCAAACACTACGGACACGTGGCTTTACTTTCTTTCGAAAATTCAGCAAATTGCCGGATTAGAAGCATCATTTAACAAACCTCACTATTAAACTAATTTCAAACATTACATCGTGTGCTTTCAATATTTCTTAGGTGAACTTCTTGTGTCTTTTGTCTGAAATTTCATCCAAGCTATTGATCCTTGCACAGCAAGATTTTTTTTCGCAGAAAATATAACATGCATAATCATATTATGCTAAAAACGTGCACAAGATGTTATTTCGAAAATGTATTAACAATAGTGCGTTGTTTGAGATCGTACGCGTTGCGTCATCGACCGAAAAAAAATCTGTTTTCTTTAAAAATCCATTTTTTCTTCTAGAAAGCTTTCCATTGTTACTCGACGAAGGAGCAACCTTAAGCTGTTCTCAAATGGATAGCTGCCGAGAATGACGCTATGTTACCGAAAATCATGTTACGATGCATGCAGACGTACGGGGCATTCTGACACTTCGGTCGTATCCTTGCTAGGATGAAACCGGTCGCTCCGCATACAATACAAATCGTGTAACAGTGGTATGATCGATTGCAACGTTATCAAGAGAGACTCGTGCGTGTTTCTTTACGAAAAATGAAGCAACGTCTACATCATATACCTGAACAACTTGTATATACACATTACCATACTTCATGTATATGTATATTTATAATGGTAGCTTCATGCAAAGTACTATCATGTATGAAAAACCTTTGCACTATCCCATTTCTTTAAGAAAGAGGCCAGAGGAAACTAGCTCACAATTTGACCAGTCATTTGTAAAATGCAGCTGCAGAAAAATGCACTGCTCTTGTCATATTGATTTTTTTTACCAAAAAAGCATATTACATCTACATTTTTACGGAAACAAATAAAACCTAATAAGATAGATTGTTAAGTTTTTTTTCTGGCAGTCACCCTTCTTGAAGAAGATAAGCTGCGCTATTTAAAAAAAGAGGAAGAGAGGAAAACGGTAGCTCACGGCGATATATTTAAAAAAAGAAGACCATGATTATCATAAGCTCTGTTTTTTTAGGGTTTCGAAAGCGTAAAAAAGTGAAAGCGCATTCTCTTGCACCCCGACAGAAAAAACAGATCAAATCCAGGAAATAAGATGAGACGTGAAATGACTAGGTGAAAAAAGTTAGATTTTCTGTTTACTTCCTGGCGTTTTAAGTTTACAAAAGTGCTTGAACCCTCGCACGAGAAAGATAATCGTGTAAATGGCAAGCCTCATCTTTTATTCGAAGAATTTTCTGGAATCATTTTTTTTCTGGAATGAAAAGTTTTCAAAACAAGTTAAAGTTAAATATTGTTGAAAGAAAACAAAAACGTTAGACGTTTTATAAATACACTTTTTCTTTCCTCAGGGCAGCCAAAAAATTAATTCCTTGGGAGGATAACAATAACAAAAAATCCTTTTAAAAATTCAACTCAATTATATTCAGAGCAAAAGCAGGAGTATCAAGTATCGGTTTAGAAACTAACATAAACAGATCAAGCATTCTTATCTATTATACTTGTTCGCACGCGAAATACAGTCATGACATATGAAATCCCACAAATTCAGTTCACCTTTCCTAAGATCTTATAAAAAAATATTTATTCGCTCAGGAAAATTTGAGCAACGATTATAAATCCATTCCTTTATCCGAACCGAGATGCCTGCGAGAATGTGAGGACTGGTAGCATTAGAATATGTAAAGAGAAAGAAAGCACAGCAGAGATACAGATATTTTTCAAACTGTGACTACATGGCAGAGAAAGAGATAAAAACACTCGAGCTGTGTTTTATTGGCAGAAATCAAGAGGATTGGCTGGAGGAAAAAGCTGGTGGTTGTGGTGTGGGAACTGCAACGGAACGCAAGCTCAAAAAAGGTGCGACTCGCTCACATCTCCAGAGCATATATTTCTGGTTGTGCGCTTAGCTTTCACTACTATCCTACACACACAAGTGACCTTAGTGAAAGCAGCTTCTATTTTTTTCTCGCTCTGGATTTGTGAGAGGAGTGTACTTGTAAGGGTGTAGTGGTACTTTTTTCATTTAACTTTGCTTCTCTTCGGAAGAAAAGGGACGTCAAAACTGCGCAATGCTGGAGTTCTCCGCAGTCTTTTATTTCGTTCTGTTCCATTTCAAACAACTTTCGTTGTGTCTGATTGCATTGAAAATAAAGTAGAAATGGAGAAAGCGCGGAGATGCAGGCTGGTAGGGACAAGATGGTTAAAAATGTTTGTGCTTTCTGTGTGGGTACACTGCCGCGGATGAGGACATGAAAAACAAGAAAAGAATATAATGTTGGGAAAAAGAAGCGTTCTTGTGTGTGGTGGTAGTAATCCTAGAACCAGTCAGCCACCAACTACCACCAGTCGTATCCTTTCGTTGACTCGTTTTCCTTGTCGCTAAATCTAGGTAAACTATGTGGGCATTACAGAGCTAGTCAACAGTCGGAGAAAGTAGGCAGCGAGCATGAGAAATAAACTTTTTAGTATTGCAGGGACACCCTCGCCGTATAACAAGAAAAAAATACTATCACTCTTGTGCTTTCTCTTGAGGGATATTTTTAAGACAGGCCTCCTCCGCCGCCTTCTACAAAGTATTCCCTTATCTTACGGAGTAACCCTTGTTCGTTCCGAAAAGAAGCAAAGCATTTTCTCCCCAGCAAAAGTATTAATCTACTCAAATGTCGTGTCCAATTCCTTCCGTTAAAACTTTATGCTTTCTTTTTCCCAGATATTGCTAATCAGCATTTATTTTGGGTGGACACTTTAATAAATAACGTGGTGTCCTCTGAATATGCGTTTAATGATGTCTACTTTCATGCCATTTTTGTGTTATATTAAATGATACAGAGCTCCCACTCCACCCCCGCAATTCATAACAAACATTCACTTTTGCCTTTATCTATTAATTTTTTTTTTTTGCTTGCCAAACTGGCTAGAAATCTAGCAATCTAGATGGAAAAAAAGGTCACAGCAGCTAAATAACTTTTTTTTGAAGTGCAATTGCACACCCAGCCAGGAGCAATTTCATTGTTACCACCTGAGGAGAGTGATGAAGCAAACTATTGGGTTTGTCATAACTTGAAAAGATATTGAACAACTATTACCCCGCCGTACCCTGATCTCACGATTAACAATTTCGCAAAAAGACGCCATAAAGCTACCAAAAAATATTATTGTAATAACAATTCTACTTGTTGGATGTCAATTATATAATAGGATTCTGGAGTCACATCTTTTCAAGAAAACGAAATCTTGTATAACCTGAGTTTCAGCTAAGAGGATGTAAAAACCTGAATCATTCTCACGCGTTAATTATTATGAAAAAAGAAGTTGGCTTGTTATTTAACATTATTTGTTGATGATCCCAAAAAGAAGCTATTGTTCTTGGCTGGTTTCAGTTTCTGTCTGAGGAATTTACATCTGGAGGGTGCAAAAGTCAAACATATCACGACGCTAAACTTGTTGATGAACAAGACAGAACTAGCTTTGAGTAATAAATACATATGGTAATACTGCATTTATATATATTTAATTTCATCTGTAAAAAATCCATATCACTTTTTTCTTACATCCTTAATAATTCTTTGAGAACTGGGATAGGTAGCAGACAAATTTAAAGAAACAAAATAGTGAACGCTGAATACGAACACGATGAAAAATATTTTAAAACCAGAGAAAAAAGCTGGTTCGGTTGTGTGTGGCTGATGGGCACATGCATTCTTTTCTTAAACAAAAAAAGAATACCATTTTTTTAAAAGAAAATCATTTTCGTATTTCATGTAAAGTGTCTAGAGTCTGATATGATGGGTGGAAACGGGACTGCTGCTCTGGTGAGATGATACTTTTTTTCTGAGTGTGTTTTGCTGACGAACCGACGTTAGAACGAAAAAAATTCGTAGTGGCTCGCGGGCAGTAGTGTAAGAATTGGATCACTACCGGCAATCTCGAAGCATATTCTTTTGGTTTCTGACCATCACACAATTGCAATGCCCATCCCTAAATAGTGAGTCAGACGATAGGTAATGCTTTTAATTTTGCGCAATCCCACAAGTTACCTGTTAATTTGTGTTTATATATACCTGCCTGGCCTACCTATACATAGATATTTTACTTCATATAACTAGTCATATTTTATATCCCTTTCTACCATTCGGGTCGATTTGTGAAGTAAATTGAAACATGTTACCAACGAAATTCATCTTGCTCACGTGAACCCAAGCTACAGATCAGCCTTTGAAAAAAAATTCAATACTGTTCATTTTGTTTCTTTAAATGTTTTGATATTTATAATATATTATTTTTGGGTTTGGTGAAACAAAAACCACCGAAAAGGAAAATAATAACAAAAAATATAAATTGAAGGAAGGGAAATAACAGAAAAGAAAAAAGGTAATTATCCATGGCAGGCAGAAGAGGCGAGGAAAGACAGTGCCGAAAGCATTCCTTAACCTTTTTATCTCACATCTTTTTTCATTTTTGTTTTTTCCATCTGGAATTTTCAGGTTGAGAGAACACGACTTGGTAGAACGTATCAAAACGTCATCAGAATCTGGAGTAATATTTAGCAAAAAGAATCAGATTAGAAAGCCAACTTATAAAAAAATGTACAATTTACACGATTCAGTGAATATCAATGGAGATCGAAACAATATTCTGTGTATAGTTATACAGCTATAAAATATCATCTAAAATATTTGATGATTGATAGAACAGAAAAAAACCGATGAGTATTGACATGACAACACATTTTGAGAGCAATGTAGCCTTTTTTCAAACAAAAATCAGTAGCGTTCCACCCTTTTTTCTTTACTTGATTTCATTTCTTGTTTAAGGGTGAGTGGTTGTTTTCGTGGTATTATGGTTTGGTTTTCTGGGCTGATCAACTTGGCTAAGTGAGCATCTAGGAATATATACTTGTTTTGACTACCTTTGTTATATGGAAGCTATCCATGTATCTATTCTCTTACAAGAACTAGATGCCGTTTCCGACATTCTTCCGCGACTTGAATTCCGGCAAAGCAGATTGTCGGTGAACGCATTTGATCTAATCCGCAGGTGTCATTTAGTTACTGTGAGAGAGTATTTTGTTGTATTCTTCGAAACGAATTTAAACAAGCGTGTGAAACAGATTGCATAAACTACATTTTTAGAGCTTAGAAAAAATAACACGATGAACGAGTGCCGAGAAGGCAAGGTCACGATTTTTTTCTCGGTCGAGTTCGTTAAACTAACTAACGTTTTGGCTCAAAGAAACGGCATCACGAAAAAAAATTTAAGGAGGGAATTGCGATCAGGCGTTTGACGGGACTGGGACGAGGGTTTTTCTCAACTAAAAATTGTCGTTTAAAGGATTATCCGAAAACAAAGCGGAGTATATGATATATGATAATATAAGTAGTTAAGACTTACATACACGCTATATATGTTCTAGAAAAGAAACTCATATTATTTGTATTGTTGAGTAATGAGTAATGATAATGTTTTATTCTATGATTTTAATTCTTTTCTAACCTGTCGTCTACAATTCGGTATTTATTTTATCCCGAACATATTCGAAATAAATCGTGGTCAAGTTTTGCCGATAAAAGATAATGACGAGGGAATCCAATCAAAGAATAATCATAATGTATCATCTCCGTTAGTTTTTATTTCATGGGATCTTCTGTTTTACCTCGTTTTCTCGCTTGTACATAGACACAAGACACCGTCCTCGTCCCCTGTTCATTTTCATTTAATTTTTTTTTGTTTCGGCCCATGCCGGCTGGTCTTCTGAATGAGTTAGCACATCAACGAAACTTCAGATTTCGTGACTACAGCAAAATGTTTAGGAAAAAACTAGAAAGGTATATGATATCGTTACTCTTAACCCTTTTTTATGTATAAAATTTTATTTTTCAAGCCCAATAACCACAAGCCTTTTAGAAAACAATCTGTCTTTTCAATCATTCAAACTACACCCCTTTCCAATCACAATTCCAGAAGATGGGATCAATCATGCAAGAAATATGTGTAGTTCGGTTTACCCTGAGAGCGATTTTTTGTGTCATTTTAGGATAAGACTATCAAGAAGCAACTATTTCTCTTTTTTGAAACCTTTTCTTGTTATTTCTACCGTAAAATTTTTTTTTGTGATGTATCATATGACAAGGAAGAAGATAGTGTGTACACACGAGTGTCAAAACAGTTCAAAAATCTTTCCAACCAAGTAAATTTCTTTTGAGGAAAAAAGAAGGCAAAAACTGCCTTCCTGAACATTTTTTTATTTTTGAAACGTAAATAAACACGCTGACAGTTTATATTAAGTGTTTCCCTACAATTCCAATGCACTCTACGGCTACTGCGTAGAGAAATTAAACAGAGTATTATCTTTTCAACTAGTTTTTTCAACACTCTCATCTTCAAGACAAGCAATTATACAAGTTGTGTATATGTCTTGCACATTTTTGCAAAAAAAAGAAGTGAAGATTATTCGTTGAGAGCTATTTTATATATTTTTCCACTGACATTTCTTCGAAAGAAAAAAGTATAATCATCTTTTTTTAGTCGAAAAAATAAACTTAGAAAATAGTTTATTTCTATGAAATGTTTGTTGAGGAATGGTTTCACCAATTTTTTAAAGATATTTTGTTTGCAAAAAAAATCATTTATATTCCTGAAGAGATAAACATGCTCATGACAAGAGGGATGGTTTCCCACACAGTTAAGCAAAATTTGTTACTAATTCACTTCTAAAAGAAAACGGACTAATATATTTATGGATACGTGTATATACTTTTATGGACATAATAAAATATAACAATTTTAAAAAGCAACATTTCCGGTATCAATACTAATGAAAATAAATCTAGAGTAAGAGCATTGTATTATATTTGTTTCACCTGTCCACCTTCGCTTGTTATGGGATAGGCACGTCCAGGCATAAAACGGACGTGGTTTTTGTGGGATCATCAGCAGCGAAAAAGAATCGTACGCTCTCATGCGCGCACCAAAAAGTCTTCTTGAGTTTTTCGCTTGCTTCAAGCTGACTGATCGACATGAATTTTCAGGCTGACACTTTGACTGGTCATAATTTTTAAGGTGTACATGAGCCACTTTAGCGTTTTGGTTTTTATTATTGCAAGGTAGCATTTAAAGTAGGATGATTTTATGAATTTCCCGGTTGGGGTTTTCCTCGCGCAGCGCAACATCACAACCATTCTAATCAGTTTTTTTATATTCTATATTCAATTCCTTCCTGAAACAGAAGAATATCGTTGAGTCGGAGTAAAGAAGATATTTTATTCACGCAATTATGCGTATGTGCTAATTGTGTGACCAAATTGGCACTTCCTTGGTGCATGTTACGGTGTTTTGTTATGAAATTTTTAACGGAAAACCGACTTTTTATGTATTTATGGCCATGCCATATAAAAACATATTTTAGCAGTGCTGATGACCGTGTACAGTACACAGTAGTCAGTGAACGCATGTGTAACTAGCCAAGGCTCTTGATTTTTCTAGTTTTCCCCTCGTTAACAAATTATCCGCATATATATTGTTTTTATTATGAATTATTGCTTCTCCTTAAGAGCTCGATGTGAGGTGAACTTGTAATAAGTTTGTAATAACATGTAAAGAAAAACGATAAAGTATCATCCTGATTTTTTGAGTGACTTGTGCTGTGATGTGTACAAAAAGTAACGTGTGTTCAGCCATGGGAAAATTGGAGCTCAGAACTTCTCTCAGGTTAAATATACATCATGTCAAAAATATATGCATAACAGTTCGGGCAAGCTGTATACTTCTGAATGCTATGAAAAATATCATTTTAAATAAGTTTAAAACTGTCTACTTCTTTTTAAGGATAAAAGCCGGATGTTGTACAATGTTGAAGGCGGATAAAAAAATGTTTGTAGGCGAGAGAGTTGGATATGACCTGCTTGATTTTTGATTTTTAGTGGCAGAGAGAGTGAGCAACAAGACTATTATCATTTAGATTAACCAGGCTCTGGAAAATATTTTATGATAATTATTGTTGAGAGATGATTTAATTGGGAAATCCGTGCGTGTTGCTGTGAATCAAGAAGGCTCTTCTGCTCTCGCTTTGCGCTCACCTAATCTGAAATTATACATTCGCTTTAATGTGTTGTGGGACGTGAGCATTCGCACATACTTGAAAGGTGTGTAGACTTGTCGTTCGTACACATAGAAATGATAAAAGTCGTCATGATAACTTCTGTCTACTTTAAAAATCAGTTGGAATTGTTTCTCGGCGAAAAAGTTGAAGAAAAACGGAAGAATGTTTTACATTACTTTCCAATATAAAGTCCGATTTTTTTTTGCTTTATGTATGATATCTATGTACCATTTTGCGTTAAAAAATATTAATTAAGTATGGAAGCATTGAGGTAAAAGTAATTGAAGAAATTACCTTAATAATCATGTATTCTGACATGTATACGAGCTAGGATAAAATGTGCGGACACTTTGAAAACGCGCTCAGTTGAAGAGGAGCACAATCCAAAGCGAGTTTTTGCAAGCGTGCAAAAAACTGAACAACACACCCACAACTTGTACCTTCTATTACTACTGTGTAAACAAGCTCTCAAAAATGTTATGAATTATATAAGGAACATTAATATTATACTCTGCAAGCCAGCAATTAATTCAACTTGCTTGGAGATAACAAAAGAAATAAAATGGTTGTGGTTTCGGGGATTTCTTGTTGCAAACAACAAGTGTTTAATGTGAGGGGGGGAGGTAGTGGAGTTGAAGCCACACAATGAGAAAACTAGGCACATTCATCAGCTTAAAATAATATTAAGAGAGCTTCATGAGAAGTAATTTTTCGGAGATGATTTCGAGACGATGAGTAATGAGTAATCTAATTATCATAGGAACAAAATCAGGTTAAAAATATATACATAATTGTGGTATCCACATGATTTATACTACTGGCTGGTGCTATATACATATAAGAATATATATGCATTTAATAATACGGCTACCCGTGCGTAGTAAATGTGTATTTTTTTAGTGTAATGTCGTGTGAGCGTCTCTGTCGCGTCGCAAAGCCAACGTTAAGTTTTTTCCCAGGATTTAAAATCAGAAAATTTTGTAGACTGCAAAAGCGTCGACAAGGTTTGATTATTGAGCTTTTTAATTCCTAAAGTGATCCTTGTTTAGTTGCTCGCATTAATTAGGTATTTTATTTTGTCGACAAATCAAACAACAACAGGAAAAAAGTACGTAATAAATGATAGGAATATTAGGATTGGATCAAAGACACAAATTAAATTCTATTCGTTCCCTGAAGTAAAATTTGCTTTTAATATGCTATGCATTCGTTACCATTTCGGCTCACAGGATATATGGATAAAAAATTGTGCGTAGGCAAATTACTAAAAATAAAATATGTAATTTGTAATGAGGCTTATGAGATTGTTGTAGGCATGTATGAGCAGAAGTATATGGATTATTTTTATTTTTAACTGCTGACATTTAACATCAAATTATGCTCCCCTACTTTTTACAACCACACAAAAAAAAGAAATAAATTTCCTCTTCATGTTAAACTTGTCAAGGAGAGAGGGCTTACAGCTTTACACGGGGAATGCTACAAAAACTTTGCTGATGACTAGATTACGTTCTTACATGTTGACGTATAATTTGAAGGTGTTTACAGGTAATTAACTGGAAAGTGCCAAGTGTCGTCATAAAATACTTTTCTTCTTTTTAAATGTTTGGTAAGGGGTGAAATGCTAGTTTATTTTGTTTACTTAATGAAATCATTTGTGGGGGTATTAGTGTCATTGATTTTTACCAGGTGTGCAGTTCTTACATTCAAAAATCTCAACAAAACAGTTGCACCTTATTCTACTTGTCATTTCAGGCTTATAACAAATCAAGTTTGAGGCTTTTCGCACTCTATTAATCTTTTTGCATCACTTGGTAACTTTTTGAAGTCAAAATCTCTAAAAGGGAACTCAAATTAAGAGCAAAACGTACATTTTATATGGCACCAAATAAACCATTTTCTTCCCTTGTATATTATTGTTTAGAATACACAAGATGTGTGCCAGAAGGAAGATGCGTTTCCGGGCTTTAAATCAGACGAGATTTTCTATTTCGAATAAAAATCACAGCCGCAGCATTTAAAATAAAAATCTTTACAGAACTGCAGCGTCAGTTTGTTTTGTCGCTACAGAGCTAATGACGGTCATCTAAGAAGCTGCCTTGTTCCTGCATGTGCCATATTAAATCATAAAGATCATGAGTGCCAGCATGGATTTTTTTTGCGGAAGACCATTTTTTTCCTTCCTTTGCTGGATAGATGAGCCCAACTGGATCAGGGTTTTCCTACCCCTACCCAAAATATGTATAAGAGCTCCCTTTGAGAAGATGTAATGTCTTGCCTACAGCATAAAATACGTACGTAGGTATTCATATATGTATTTATTTATTTTTGCACAACGTGTAACGGAAGTGCATCCTATGTAAAGTTCAGAAACTAGTGTGCAACCAAGAACACGTACATTGACTTTTTTTTTAAAGTTAAGCTGGTATGTACGCAAAAAATTAGTGAAAATGTACCCAACTGGAAACACGAACACATTGTTTGGGTTTTTTTCGCTCTACCATAAACAAAAGACAGGTAGGTTAATTTAATGTAATCAACTGTTCATGCTTAATTATTAAGCGAGCTTGTTAAGATAATTTGTAATAAAAACTGAATACTGTACCCCAGCACGAAAGGCATAATATATTTCATTTTGTTAATTTGAGCATTTTTTTAGAAGCAGATTATAATTATTATATGTTCCTTGTTTAACTGATTAAGTCACAAATATATTACGTCTGAAAAAAATTTGCTCATTCTTTCATATGTAACGAGAAAACAAAAAACTATTTTTTTTCACTGATTGGTGTTGTAAAGAAATTCTTTTGGAGTCAGAAGGAGTTGGTAAACGTAACCGTAAATAAAACAAGGAACGTCTTAAATTATTCTTCTCATGAAGATTATCATTTGCTTGAACCACTTAATTATAGAGTTTTGTGATGATGAGCCTGCAGAAAAACATTTTTTTGTTTAAAGGGAATTGGCAGATATGAGAAATAAATCAGGGCTGGAGGCACAGCTCCTGACAGCCCTGCTATTACATTGATTGCCACACTCCCTTCTTCGTCGTTCTAAAATACTCAAGGTAAATCTACAAAATACCATTTAATTCCGTTGAGAAAACGTATCGAAAGCCATCAGCTTACATACACGGGCATTCGTTTTTTAACTGAAAGTCAAGCCAAAATATTAAGCCGAAACAGAAATTGATTGTCTTATTGCACTGCATCTCTATCCTCAAAGATTCCTCGACCAGCTGCACTTAAGCATTTTTATACTGAACCTGAGCAGCCTGCAAATTCATTTTTTCAAAAAGGAGAAGAAATAAAATAAAACCCGCAAAGAAAACGATTTTCAGGATTGATCTGAAATTTATGGATGGCTCAATTCAAATTTAAAAAAAACTTTGATTGCAATACTAAGAATTGATTTTGTTAATGATTTTTGTTGTTCTTGCGTGTAGCAAGTGTGGTATAGTTGTTTCAAACATTTTTTATAGGTTTGCCTTTGCGAAATGAAACCAAGAGTTTTGGGTTTTTATCTTGTCATGCCATAAATTTTAGATTATGCAAATACCGGATTCTCGAAGGGAATAATCATATATTTTTTCCATACGTGTGAATATTTTAATAACAAGAGTTACACCAGACTGAATGGCCATATGTTTACGAGTTTTGCTATGGATATGTAGCAGCCAAGTTTTTATGCAATTCAATTGTGAGACTATCTTACAATGAGTTTTTTTTGCTTGAAAAAATAGAGTATACTTTAATTTTTATGAGTGAAACCAAATAAAATAAATAAGTTTAAAGACATGCTCAGTAATAAATGCACAAACTGCATACAAAAGAAAAGAAACGAATAATAGTATTAAGTAAACAAGAGAGAGAGAGAGAGAGATAGATAGATAACAAAATAAAAATCATGAAAATAAATATATATGAAAAAATAAATAAAAAAGAATATATTTTTTTGAAAAAATTTCTTTTCTAACTTGGTAAACTGTTGAAGAATTTAAATTTACCTTGGTTGGAAAATTGTCCTAAACAGGAAAAGAAATCATAAATGTGTATATGAGATAAAAATGGTCAGTATTTTAAAATATAGCACACAAAGTTACATTTGCTTGTTGTTTCTCCACTCAAAGAGAGCGAGACCAGGGAAACATACGATTTTTTATTAGACGAAAAAAAAGTCAAAATGTTGTTATGAAAGAAAGTTAACGCAAAAAGAAAGTAATTAAGACACAAATTTAAGTTGTGTTAACAAAACAAATAAGACAACTGAAAAACTTAAAGGAACTGAGAGGAACCAAAATTAAGTCATTTATCGGGGGAAATGAGCGAAAATACAACTGGAAAAAGAAAAGTTGTGAGTGAAAATAAAGGGCAAATAATAAAAACTTTCTGATAAGATTTTCATAAAAAAAAATACAAAACAGGAGTATATTTTAGATATGGACAATACATAGTTAAATAAACAAGACAAGAAAAATGGAAATGAAAGTAGTGCTAGTAGTAAAAAAGAAATAAACTGTAAAAAATCATAATATATTTTGTAGTTATAATTTCTAGTAACGATACTATTTTTTAAAAGAAAACTATTTTTTGGCGTAAAATGTACAACAAGATATATTGGATACCTGGCCGTGGTGCAGTCTTTATAAAGAGTGTCAAAGTCTTTGCAGCACAAGAGTTTGCAGCGGTTGACCCCTGGCTGAATGGCACCGAGTCCTCGGAGAATACGAACTTGCTCCACGTTACAAACGAGGGGAATGATGTCGAGGCGCTTGAGTTTCGTGTACACTGTATGGAGCCCCCCAACGAGGTGCTTTAGAAAGAGTTCAAATGCTTGGGGAAGACAGAGCATCGTGTCACCGTTGATTACGAATGCAGCCACTTTCTGACCTCTGTACTCGACGAGCTTGCATTCATTTGCGCTGGGATCATTTGTAGGGGCCATTGGAGCCGGAGGACTTCCATACGGATGTCTATCCAGTCCCCGGTCCGACACATACGAACTGTTTCCGGCTCCGAAGTCATGGTGAAACTGTGCTGCAGCGGCTGCAGAGTTCATGGCGTTGAGGGCGGTGAGACTTGCGAGGATATTGGGATTCAAAGACTTGGCTGCTGAGGAGACTGCCAAAGAGTTGATCATGTGTTGGGCTGCAATTGATGACTTTGGGGGTCCTAAAGGAGAACCTCTTTCAAGGGGAGGGGAATATTGTGCTTTGGAACCCCGACCAGGCAGGGCCATTGGTGACAGAGAACCTCGGGACGGGGCACTCGTCACGTCTTCACCACTCGACCCTCCCGACTCCATGTTCTGATCTATTTTCATCAACATCTGCACTTCTGTTTGTATAAATGTTGCAGAGTGCCCCAGAAATATAAAAATATGCAATAGGTCTGTGCAATAGTCACTAAAAATTCGGGCTTCTTCAATGGTCTAAATGTGATCAATCTTTTTTCATCTCAAAACCTGGTAGTAACAAGACAAAAAACTCCAAATGTTCGACGTTCAACTTAAAAATTCACATTTGATTTTCATTGCATTGTCTAAGCCCAACCAAAATGTCTGTTTTTTTTGTCACAGGAAATCTAATTACTTGTCATTTACAAGTCACACTTCCGGTTCACCCACCCTAAAATTGTTAATACACTCATCAGTTACACTCTCATTACACCCTGTAAAGATCGTAATCGTATTGCCTGTCTCATTTTATGATTCTACGAGGGAAGAAACCGAGTACGCTCACTACTTTTCTCTCACTCCCGTTGTGGAAGAAGAGCTATGGGGTGTTTTCGGGGCACTTTGAGATCATTTAATCCTCCAAATTCTTTTTACTTCAAGTTCCAGAGTCAATTTTTTTCAAATTGATTAATTTCTTGGAAAGAAATACTAAACCCAAATATTCTCCAAGTTTTCACCTAGATTTGAACACTTCGTCACTTTCACTTAATTGTTCCCAATGTTTTACCACAAGTTATACTAACCCTGCAAGGGTTGTTGAGGCCACTGGTAATACTTCCGTCCTCAAACACGGTTTTTCATTCGTGTCAACTTTCACTCACTATTTTTTATTTTGTTCCACTCGCTAACTAGCCAACGACAAGACAAGATCATCACTGCCACTCTCCTAACAATGATGTCTCCATAAAACAATCGACGAAATTATCTTGACCTGCCTCTTGTCAACAAATCACTTAATGATTTCTTCTTCACCTTTCCTAGCTTACTATCTATGTGTGGTACAAAAACAAACCCGCGATTATGTTGTAAACACCCAGAGAAATTTCACACTAGCAAATACGTTTGTTTCAAAAATGCTCTTTGCGTGTGAAAACCTACTTACAAAAAAGGAATTCAAGAAACGACAAGAATACACACGTATTTATTATATTTCTTCAAAGCAAATAGTATAAGCGTTCCTTGGTTGCGTTCCTCCAATTCTTCCCACTGTCGAGAGCAACGAGCAAGTGAGCGAGATCTCTTTCAAAACGACTTTTCTAATGGCAAATCTCGTTTTGTAGAACTGTACGTCTGTTTGGGTGAGCAGTCATGGAATACAAAAAAAAGAAACGAGCGATCATAATGATGGCAAATGAGACTGAGCGAGGAACACACGCACATCACACAAAAAAAAACTTTTTTAGATCCAACACTAAAAACACACTCGGTCTTGACTCACTCACACATACAAACACAAGAGTAACAATCGTAGAGTTTATTTGAAGAAAATATATTGTATAGATGTAGGATTGCTGTGTGTGTGTGTGTGTGTTTCTCTATCCCAAAAACGAAACGAAGGTAGGAGCCGGAGCGAGGCGAAATAGGAATGAAAGCACGAGAGAAGTTAGAGATAGCGAGAGAGAGAGAGAGAGAGAGAGAGAAGAAACAAGCTTGACACAGACACAGGTTTTCGTTTTTGTATTTGTGGAACGAGATAGAGACAAGTTAGAAAAGCAGTTGGAGATATTTTAACGTTATATTTGGTTCCGTCGTCGTTTTTCCAACTGGAATTGTGAACTCAGCCGAGCAGTAGTCAAACGGGAGCTGATCGAGTAACCAGCTACGAGAATCATGGTCCAAACAATGCTTAGAATATAGTTTTTCGGGTAATAGTCATCTAAAAAATAACAAGATGATTGGAAAATGAGATATATGAGGGTCGCAAATGCGAAAAAATGTAATAAGGATAGGTAGACATGGTTTGCTTGTGTAAGAGATGAGGATAGCGGTGTTATATAATATTCATGTTTTTTGATTTTTATTAGGGCTGTGTGCTAAAATAAAACCCTATATACCTGGGTGTAACTACAAACTATGTTGACTGCATGTTGGTATAACATATACGATGACAATCTCATATACAGTAACAGTTAGAATAACAAAGGCAACGGCTATGAAGATGTTGTCATCACGATTTCATAAAAGTCTTCGTTTTTCAGGAATTCATGAGAGCATTTAATTTAAAAGGTACATTGTTCGAATTACTACACTCTATGTAATTTGCATATATTTTCATATTAGATTGGAATGGCGCAGGTTTATTGTACGGATTTTTTTAAATAATAAAAATATATGTATTTTTGAACATATGCATGTTGGTATAACATATACGATGACAATCTCATATACAGTAACAGTTAGAATAACAAAGGCAACGGCTATGAAGATGTTGTCATCACGATTTCATAAAAGTCTTCTTTTTTCAGGAATTCATGAGAGCATTTAATTTAAAAGGTACATTCTTGGAATTACTATACTCTATGTAATTTGCATATATTTTCATATTAGATTGGAATGGCGCAGGTTTATTGTACGGATTTTTTTAAATAATAAAAATATATGTATTTTTGAACATTAAGACTATAAAAATTTTCTACGGCCATCTTCATCATACTTTTTTGATAAAATGACATTTTTTTATGAAATGCTTTTCGTAGCAGGAACAAGAATAAGCAAAAGTTATGTTGATTCTGTTTCATCCTTCGATCTTCTCTCTCTCTCTCTCTCGTCTTCACTCCCGAAAGGAAACTGTTCCCTGACTGACAGTCTTGGCGAGCATTCCTCGTCGTGTGTTTGCATCCTTTGCGTAGCTCTCTCTCAACTTACACAAGACTGTTACAGACACACATCCACAAACAGAGAAGAGATGGAATACATTCTTTTTTATGTATATCTACGTATTATTTGAGAGAATGTTTTGTGAAATGTCTTGTGTGTGTGAGTGCTGTGTGTTTGGTTTGCGCAACCCCAGAACTCATTGGCTCTTGATGGGCCAGACGTAACGCCTCGATTTAGCTTCATTGGGTGAGCCGATTCCGTAAGAGACGAGAGAGAGAAAAGCGATGACAAAAAGTTAAAAATTACATATCACAATTGAAGGCGGATTCCTACCTAAAAAAAGATCTGTCGTTCCTTCTCTCTCTTTCTTCGTATTTCGTTTCGTTTTTTTAGAATACACTCCCTTCTTGAGATTTTTATTATTATTTCGGATTCTATCCTGTGTAGGATATTTTTGTTCCTGTTTTGTTGCTATCTCGTCCTCGTCTTCTTTGCAAAAAAAGTATTTCCTCTCTGGGTTGTGCTCTATTACTTACTGTATATGAGATTGCCTACGGATTTCTACTTGGTTATTACAGCCTTGCAGAAAATACGGAATAGGTAGGGAAAATATCTTATATTCTATTAAAGTATGCATGCATGTATAGGTAATCCTCATTTTTAAAATGTTTTTTCTCTTTCTCTCGATCCAATTTACCATTTTGCTTGGCTTAACGACATGATGGTGACTTTTATGTAAATGCACACGTGACGAATGAAAAAGTATAGGTGGTTTTGTGCATAATATTTGCGCCAAAACAATTATAATTACNATTAGAATCAAATCAAATGTAATCTTGTTTGATTTACAAATGTGTTTTTGAGGATGTCGACGGGTAAAATCAAAAGATACCATTTTTGTGTGACGTGCGGGGACGTGTCATACACTATTTAAGTCATCGAAACAGACAAGGTACTACTTGCAGGGTGCTGCAATGGAAATGAGGAGCGAAGCAGTGCAACACTCTGAGGCTTTTACAGTCAACATTCATCGTACATTCGTCGATCGTACATGGTTACCTATATGTGTACATTACGTGCTTAGTACGTTCGGCACAATCCTCCTATCATCTTTTGCACAAGTTGTCAATAATATAAGATTGCTTTTGAGCTTTGTAGGCCTGGCGTTCAGATACCACGAAGACACAACTACGAATTGAAGGGGATGATTAACGTTAAAATGGATGATAACAGAGGCCTGTCAGCTTTAATTCTCTCTCAGAGTCAGATAAATTCAACTGGAAAACGTTAAAATCATTAAATAAAAATACTCATCGTCAGTGTTTTGTCAAGGTAGTACTATGCAAAAAACTGGTGCGACATGACAATGATAGGCTGCTGTGCATTGTTGACTGAGCCACAACAAAGTAAAAAAAACTATCCTACGCCTCAAATATTGAGCATTACATTCATTTTTAAGCATTCGCAGCCTGCTCTACCGTTTCTGGCTGGATACATACAGATCTGCTCGTCGTTGCTCGTAGCCATTATTTCCTTAGCTTAGAATGTACAACGTTTATAAGTGTCTCGTAATGATTTTTCAACATTTTGCAATTTATGTCATGATTGATCAACGAAACGAATCTGTAGTTGTTTCTTTAAAATATATTTTGTACATATGCTGCTCATTAACTGTCCGCGTTTTTTTAATTACAGCTACCTACCGAATGAGGATGTGTGTGCGGCTAATGTCCGTCTACCTCTTTCAATCCTATATCTAATAAATCAAACCATTAAAAAGATGTTCTGTTTTTTGTACAAGAATCGTGCCTTCTTTGACTACGTCTTCTGGCACTCCTTTACGATTGAATAAAAAGAAAATTATACAATTGTTGCTTACCAAGAAAGAAAAAGAAAATAACCACTGCTTAGTTTTTTTAGCATACTCACGCCTTTCATACTCTCTTGTTGCAGCCCACAACTGACCACATCTCTGTCATTTGTACAACTCCACAAGGAAAGAATACATTTCATTTCTTTTGTTATTTCCTTTAAATGTCTATATATCCTTTCTGAGCATCTTTCCTGTGTTCAGCTAGAGCTAAATATCAGAGGGACAAAAATATTAATGGAGAAGGTGGAGCTTAGGAAAAAGGACACTGGTGGAGTCCACCACAAAAGAATAAGATACTATCACTGGCTCTCACTGTGAGAATCAGCAAGACAATCGTAACCACAACCAATCTCGAAAAAACAGTTGAACGAAACATTCAACAAGATATTTCAAAAAATTCAGCAGCCTCGGGCAATCTTGTGTCATTGTCCGGCAGCAAAAATGTATCCTCTTTTGCTGAGCACACTCCAAAGATGGGAAGAGAAGAGAGTTTGTCGTTAAATGCACAAGGGAAACGGGAGGAAACACCAAGGATGATATTTTTTGGAGTGCGCTTACATAGTTTGCCCGAACATTCCTTCCTGCTCTTGTAATTAAATGAGCAATTTATAACAAAAGAGAGTTTTTATTGGAAAACCAACAAGATTTTCCCTGCTGGTATTGAGAACAAGATGCATGTCTGTGGACTGGTAGAGTTTTTCTTGTGCGGGTTTTTCGCTATTGTTCACTGTGAAGAGGATTCTCTGGAAAAGAGCCAAACGTAATTACTGGGCTGGTATTTTCATTTCCATTTCTTAGTGAAGGAGTTAGTGTATGTGTGAAACATGGTAATATTTTGTTGGTTCTGTCATCTGAATATTTTCTCCGGAGTAGAGGATACATACAAAATAATAATAGCTTGCTTCTAATAGTCCGATGAGGTAGGCTGACGACACGGAAAAGTGGTTGTCGCAGTGGCAACTTGCGTTTTACGAATCGCGTGAGATGTTAAAAGACGTGTTCTTTGGCTTACGTAGAAAGCATGACCAGATTCTAATCTAGATTGGCTCGAGAGGAATTTATTTTATTTCTTCAAGTTGATGGTATGAGGACTTGGTACTCTTACAAAAAACTTGCATGAAGGTATCAATTTCATATTTTGCGGCGCTGGTTGCTCTTTACTTAGTGTTTGTTCATGTGATGTGATGACGGGATTGAGTTGGTGTGTAAAAAACCCCTCTTTAAAGCTTTTGGGGTAATATTTTTAAGTTCGAATCGGAAGACGCTAGTGATTTCAAAATGACCCAAGTAGTGCGTTGAATTAAGATGATTAAGCGTGAGTAGAAATCATTTAGGCCACAAGTATGTCAGAGTAGGTTGCGGACACATTTATTGTGTAAACAAATAAAGAAATGTCGCACCTGCATCTCTGACACACTTGATGAGAGCTTGAAGAATACCTACAAATCTCCGGAATACAGGCCGGATGACCAGAGCTGACACACTATCACGACAAACTCATAGCTTCTGGCCACATGGGTATGTTGGTAAAGACAATTAGATGGAAACTTCAGCTAGTTCCGAGCATTTTTTAAAAATTTCTCTTCTCAAAGAGTTATCTATACACTCTAAAAGTGATTGTTCTTTTTTCGTCGTCGCATTATCATCTCGTAACTAAAGCACAAAGTAATTGATGCCAACGAGAAAAAAACGAATTAGAAGAAAGGGCGAAGATAAAGTATAAAAAAAGGACCACCTGTAATTATCTTGTAGAAATATCTTGTCGAGCCCATGTATCTATTACAACGTGTAGAGCTCATGTTAAGCCTGTAATTAAAGAGTCCCACTTTTATATACCTTTTCGTCTCTTCGCTCGCGTACTTGTAATAATGTTTTCTTCTCTTCTTCCTTGAGCTGTGGTTCTACATCGTATAATCACAAATGAAATATATTTCTCCTCAATCCTCAATTATTATTATTTTTCTCTTCTCTTGTCTTTTCCGAATACTGCCCAAAGTGATACTCACTTTCAGTATCTCATATTTTTTCAGCGTTAAAAGCCCGTATGCTATTTAATCAGGCAACGAGTCAGTTAACACCAATTAACTTCTTGCTTTTTACCACAAAAATGTCACTATTTTTGGCGATAGGAGTATACATATTGTTTTTGTAGTTTCTTGTCTTCGTAAACGTATTTAGTATATATACCTACCAAATACCCATATATTTCCATTAAATGCCTTTAATGCCGTCTCTTTTTTGCCTGTGCCACACATCAGTCTGAGAAAATGCCTAAACAAAATCCCAACATTTTTATGTATCTGCTCAGTACATAGCCCCGGCGTTACCTGTAATTTACGCCTCATCTGCTGACAACTGTGTTTAAAAACATTGGCAGTTTAATACCCATTCGTATACCAACTGGATGTACTTTTTTACGCTCAACATTTAGACTGTTCATGTCAGTTGAGAAAACGAAAATGGTGTACTCGTTTCCATAAAAATAATAAATATAGAGCCAAGGATCACATCATTTCATATCATCATCATCCAAACTTTCAAACTGAGCAAGAGATGCTGAGTCTTTTCAGAGAAAAAAAAATTCTGCATGATTTTCCCCCCTAAAAGCCATGTGGTTTATGGGAACATGAAGGCAGTCTTCTCCGTTTTTTTTGATTTACGTTTAGACAGATAGATGTATGATGATGTGTGGTGATTTTCAAGAAAATGATACTTTACCGTCATCATGAAAAAAATTTCTCTGTATTTTTAGCCCTTTTTCTTGTACATACATATTTTTTTCATTTCCCTGGTGTTTCTGTTTCTTAAAAAATATCCATCGTCCGTTTAAGAGTTTTGTTTTACTATTATTTGTGTGTGCGTTAAATCGTTCCAATGGAAATGATCATGTTCATTGTATTAGGATATAAACGGCTACATCAAAATAATAGTAATAATAACAATAATCGTAATGCCAATCCTTGATTTAGATAATTTGGTAAAATAACTGACTCTTGTACGGGAAAGAGTACTAAATCATTAATTGAATTAAGGATTGCTATCATTACCCAACAACAAGACCTATCATTACTTTTGAAAGAGAGAGAGAGAGGAAAAAACAGGCTCTTACGATTTTCTGTAGAGTCATCATCACCATCCATATCACAACGCAAGAGCGTAACAAAAATGGATTTCGAAGACAAAAAACCTGCAAAAGAATGAGAAAAATATGCTTGCAATAGTATGCAGTACACAACAACTCATGTACATTTTCTTCCATGAAGTATCAAGAGCAATAAATATGTATTACAATACATATTTTTTATGTGGACAACATTCTTTAAACATGTTTTTCTTGGCCGGGAAGATAGACACAACACTCAAGAAGACTGGCTGTCTATTATGATGTTAGTACAAATGTAGTTAGATCAAACTGTAATGCAATTAACTGCAAGGGATCATAATAATTGTCGTGCTTATAGGAAAACGTTGAACGTTTTTTTTTTCAAGAAATGGTTTGAGGACGAAATTTTAGTTGTAAAGTCAGAGATATATACGGCACAAAAAACATGTCTAGCTTTTTTCTTGTACCCTGAAGAATGTTTTTAGCAATTTCTCAAAACCTCTTTTACATAAGAATGAATCAGTTTAAGCTGAAAAAAGAAATGAATATAGAATTTTTTAAATTGTTGTAGGAGTTGTTTTGTGAAATTGCTACAAGCTGACATACAAATTTATTATATAAAAAAATGATAAGTGAGCAAAAGGATAAGGATAATTGCAAGATTATTAGGATGATGAGTGGATTCTGTAAATACAAGAAACATTTTTATTTTTCTTGGAAGCAGAAAGCGAAAAAAAAGTACTATGTACTAAGCTTTTACTGTGAGTTCTACACGGCGGACTCTGCAAACCGTTAACAATGTGAACAAGTAACGGAGCGAAAAAAACAGATAATTGTTATTGTAAAGTATACATGTTAAACTAATTAAAATAAAACGATGAGGAACATGAGTTTTAGCACGGCCTGTAAGCAGTACAACAGCAAAAATTTATGTTGTTGAATACTTCGCCTGGCGCGTATATTAAAAAGGCACCGCCATTTAGCGATTTAAATGAGTAATAAACATAATAAAAAAACACCCACGGACTCAGAACAGCATTTGATCAGATCCGTTGATTATTAGCCGAAATGATTATTATTTTTAAAAGGTGTCCAGACGTAAGATGACTTGTAAAAAAACCTTTCTAAACGAAAGGTGAAAAAATGTGCAGTGTGTTTGGTGTTTAAAGGCTTGTGTGTGGTAGCCGATTTTGTTCATCCAAGAGTAAAAAATCCGCATAAAAAAGTTTCATTGATCGGACCAGCATTTTGTGCGAGAGCAAGCCAGTTGCACACTGAAAACCCAGGCTTGAAAATAGGATGTTCGAGGGAAGACAAGGCTTTTGTATATGATTTATTGGAGATGAGAGAGATCCTATCACTGATCAATATTGCTCACGTTATTTGATCACGGGTCAGGATAACAGCGTAATCTGCATTCCTCGGCAAAAGTCAATGATGGAAGAAAATAAAGCTCTTGGTCTGATTTATTCATCACTTTCAAGTATGAATGATGAGGATACAAGAAGACGAGACGAGGATGCACACAAGGATACAACGCAAATACCAACCAATTTTTTTGTGATTATGAAAAAAGAGAGAAAAACATTGTATTATCTATGCTGTGTTGTGTGATCCACACACAATTTTATTATGTCTGTTGTACACTATTTTTTTGGTATGTAAAATGGATAAGTAATTGACAACTTTAAAAAACGTGCAGTTTTGTTAAGGATGGCATGGAGAAAAATATGTAAATCAAAATGGGGGTTAGAATGTAGAGCTCTCGTGGTTTGCATGCTTTGAAGGAGAAAATGGAATGGTTTGACGAGTCAGTCAATTTTTCAGTATGGAAAACTGATTGTCAAGGGCTTAGGAATACTTGAAATTAAAAACATATATATAGAAGAGATTGTAGAGTCAAATTCAAAAAATATAACGTGTAAGGCTCATGATGGATTGGCTGTGATAGCGAAGCACATGTCATGAGGTAATCAAAATTGCAAAAAATATAGATATATGTGTTTGATAAGTATAATTGTATGGACTTTGGATGATATGAGCTGATGGTCAAGCTCTAAGAGATTACTAGGCGGCTCGAGAGTTCCTTTTCTGGAATGTTTCGTAGACAATAGAAAATTTACTTGATGGGTGAAAGAACTCCCCAAATAGGATAAGAATAGAAATAAAACAAGATTTGGGGAAGTCTCTGACACAATGTTGTACTGAGATATAGATCGCCACCGCCAGTATTAAAAGTTAAAAAGAGGCAACAAGTTAGCCGCATCTAATCATTTTGTGTCCAGTACACAGACTCCCTTTCAATAATATTTTCGGATATTTTTTTATCAGACAGATCGTAGAATTCCTTTGTAACACAATATTTTAAGGTCCACCCCTATACACTATAGACATTATATTTTTTTCGGTGACCTACAAACCTATACTGTTTTCTCTTCTTTTTTAAGATGCGGCTTTGTAAAACAATGATAAAATTTGCGATTATCCTTAGATAAAAGTCTTGATAAATATATACTCTTTTGGATAGCTATTGTTTCTTGAAATTTTCAAACACTTTTAATCCCAACGCGACACTTGTATTGTCGGCACTTTGTGTAAAATTCCCACACATTTTTTTTTCTTTGCTTCGTCTAAGTTCCTGTATGCAAGTCACCACCACGAGCACATCAACTCCATCTCATGACAAAATCAACTACCTTCATTCAAATCATGCCCACACCTGTAATAATCTCACTCACCTGAAGACATCCAAAAAGTATAGTCTTATTGCCAAGACAGTTTATTTCTTTTCTTGAACATTTTTCATGACGACAACAAAATGTAATTTCGTGATTTGTAAAACTAATAAAAAAACCAATTGATTTGAGTTGTTCAGCTTAGCAATTACAATTTCGTTACACACTCATTCTACCAACCACAATGAATTTGTTTTGACCAACTGCTCAGCACAATATTGGTTAATACCTCCTAAAAACAATAATAAACCACCTCAACAAAATACAAATAAAAAACTCACGGAGCATGCGATAGAGTCTCTTTTGTGTTTGGTTTTTGTGATCAAAAGTCTATGCGTCAACGTCATCCTTTTTTATTTAATGCCTCTGTGTCGGCGTACTCAATAAAACAAAATAGCTTTAACCAATAACTGTAATAACACTTCAAACAAATATATATATTTTTTATATACACATTTATTTTATTTTGCTAGTACACAATAAGGTTGCTACAACAATTACTTGTTTATTGTTTGTCCTGCGAGAAAGCAGTTGAAAATTGTGTAGAAAGGAAAACAAAGGAAAAAACAATCAATTTGGTTTTTTTTCTTCTTGTCATCATCATCCATCCATCCTTTTCTAATTTATTATTTACATTTCGGCATCTCTTCCTTTTTTATTCTTTATACTTTTCCAATATAAAAAAATACCTCACGTAAAATATAAAATAATGATATTTAGGCTTATCATAATGAGTCGGCTAGTATCACTAGAAGCTAACTATATATAGGAATAAATGTATACATATATGTAGCTATACACAATGAATGTGTGTTATATTCATCAAAGCGTTTTGAAAACAACTTCCCCTCACAAACACACACACACACAAAACAATTGAGAGTGCTACAAAAAAGTGTTCGATGAGAAATCAACATCACGACAAACAATAATGAAAAGATTGATTGAACCAGGAGTAGAAACAAAATATTGTAACACACATATCTTAGGAGCCCATGTTTTTTTTTTGCTTTTGCTGCCGACAGTATTGTATCGTAAGAAAGAATTGTTCAAGACGGTGCTCTAAGCATATATTGATTATTTTTATATTGACGCTTTCTTTTGACATGAATAAAAAGTCAACTGGTACTGGGTAGGATTTTTGTTTCGTGTAATTTTGTCGCTGGAGACATGGAAGCTGTTTTTGTTTCATATCCTCTTGTGATTAATCTTTTAAATGAGAATGGAACTAGGGCTTAGTTTTTTTTTATACTCCTTGTCTTCAGTGACGGGTAGAACACCTAGTTTGTTTATTGGGATTGTTAGGAGACAACAAGCATAACTTTGTTGTTGGTTTTTTAGTGGGAGAAGGACTGAAAGGGTTAGTTGGTGGCTTGTACAATAACCGCCGCCATTACTACCACCGCACAAAAAAAGGGTCTCAGGTGGAGGAGAGTAATCGTATAAAGTGGAATCTGACTTTCGGATTGATATTGTGGTGTCACTTATGTGAATGGGCCTTTTTTGTGCGGTTAGGCTAGGCTTTTGACTTTACAAAAAACCAGATACCACACAAGTTTTTTTCCGTTTCATTTATATTTAATCAATGAAACAATATTTAAGGGGGAGGTGGTTCGGAGTGAAAGCAAAAGTCGCAGGTTTTCGAGGATAAAAGGACAATTGACGTAAAAGTGCACTTGATCATAAATGGTTTAGGGATATGATTTTTGATACAAAACAATTTTTAGATTGTCGTTTGCAAAGATATTTTACTGGTATGACTGAGGGATGACTCGAGCTAGTTTCGAATCTCTTGCGAATATGCAAACACAGAGGCACTAAATTCTCTCTTGCAATAGTACTATCATAATGTATGTAATTGTAATTAAACGTAATAGAGAAATGACATACTCCTCACCCACAAAAAGTTAATTGGAACATTAGTTTATCCCTGAAGCATTAAGTCAAAAGTATTTTTGTTACGGGTTCGGGTTACGTTTATGCACTGCAAAGATATCTTTTTTCCTTGGATTTATAGTGAGGGGATGATCATCTAAAATATGTTGCAATGACAAAAAGAAGACCACTTACGTGTTTTTAACCCTTTTTCTCTTTAAAAATTGAAAAAATGAAATAAGATAGATTGGAAGCTATTGACAGATAAAAATTCAATATTTGACTTTTTTAAACTAGAAAATGGATTCAACTCTTACAATTGAAAATGTCAAAAGATCCCAAACCCTATTAAATAAAGAGAAAAACCTTTTTTTACTATCAGACACTGATGGCCATCAAAATAATATTTCTATGCATTTGGGCTACGTTCTGAATATCATATTTGAATCGTTTTTTTTTCTTTTTTTTTATAAACTACCTACTCCGAGTTTACATGTCTATCGCTTTTTTATATTTATGACATTGATAAAAAACGTATATTCTACAATAACAGTTCAAATTTCCATTTTTTTAAAATGTGTCCCTCCAAATACAACCCTGACAAGAAAAATTCAATAACTACTGCAAACACTCCCAAAATGCGTGGTTTTTTGGACTTGTCATCATTTACCTTCCAAACAACAAAGAAAATGATTCTTGTGTCATTTGAATAGAAAAAAAATCATGATAAAAATAACGGTCCCTATTGAAAAAAACTGATATCAACACTGTCATCAAACAATTCAAAACACCAGCATACATTTTTTGTGCTCATCTTATCAATCTCTTTTCCTCTCGTTCACATCCTGCCACTTTCTCTTCGGTTTACCAAAAAAAGATCATATTTGGCATAATGATCGCTCTGTCAGAGTATCTAACCAAACAACATATATATTAGGTACATAAACATTGATAAAAATGCAACAACTTCTTTTTGTATTGAAGTAGGCATCTCTCCTTTAGACCGACAAGTCAGCAGTTTACACAGAGAAAATGTCTGTGTAAATTCGCCCCTGGAGCATATTTCTGTTCACATTTTTTATTAGCTTTTTGTCGGATAACATTTCAACTGAGCCTCTGTATGAGTATAATACTATTCAAACAAAAACTATGAATTGCTTCTTTTT
Source organism: Akabosia matsudoensis (assembly GCA_019593645.1). Taxonomy (NCBI): domain Eukaryota; kingdom Metazoa; phylum Arthropoda; class Collembola; order Entomobryomorpha; family Paronellidae; genus Akabosia; species Akabosia matsudoensis. Next base: position 31,627 of record VICI01000705.1, read on the forward strand.
TTTCTTTAAAGCAAAACCAAGATAATGTTATTTTCCAGTCGCATGTATTTTCTCCATGGTGTCATCTCATCAATAATAAAAAACCCTGTCGAGGGTACATGTGAAACGAAAGTTTGGGTGAAAATTACGGTGACGATTTAACTTACACATCGACTGTGTATGTCATACAAAAACTCTATTGCTATTTGAAGGTTATCATTACAAGATTACAGTATGTGGGACTTTCTTTTAC
>VICI01000706.1:0-31852 GCA_019593645.1 Akabosia matsudoensis
AGATAGAGGCATCCAGGCATCCGGATGCCGGATGCCAAGGGTGGCATCTGGATGCCGGATGCCAGAGCTAGGGTCGGATGCCGGATGCCTGGATGCCAGAGCTAGGGTCGGATGCCGGATGCCTGGATGCCTGGATGCCATACTACAGTCGGATGCCGGATGCCATGGCATCCAGGCATCCGGATGCCTGAACACCACTGGCTGCATCGTAAAAACCAGTAAACACTTAATTATTAGAGCAACTAGGTAGGAATTTCGATAAGAAATTACGACGTAGGAATATATTTCACGACAAAAAAATTACCGTATTTGTACGGTATTGGGTTAAACAGTACTGCTACACCTAAATAATTTTGACGAGCACCAAAACGTTTCGGAGGAAATTGGTCGTTTAGTTTCACAGCGCAACAGTTACACAAGCTGTTCTTAGCGACACACCAAAACATGATAATAATGAAGGTTTAATTACAGTTTACCTCATCCTCTCCTTTCACTTCCTTTCCTACTCTTACCCAATCTCTCCATTAAATCGAAATTTCATTTTATTTGAATGTAGTTTTGCGGCAGAAATGCTTCAATTTTTAATCTTCAACTTTCATACTTTTTCTGAATTAAAATCCTTTTCCCCTTTACTTTGGTGCTTACCATTCATACAAATGCATCTAGTTATACTGTGACCGGTATAAATTGAGACGGTGTGACAAATTTTTTTACAGGACGCTGTTGATAAGAAATTTATAAGATTGGCTTATTAAAACCACTGCACTGTCAAATTGTGATCGATCCATGTGCTCATTTTATATATGGTTTGGTTTTAACTCGCCTCAAATAAAATACCCGGCTAATATCTATAATCATCATAACCCGGTTCATGCAATTCAAGACAAAGAAAGATAGTGAAAACGGATTGTGAGTATGGTGAAAAACTTTACGCAACATAGATCAACGTTGTTCGTCTACCAATTCTGATCTTTGTAAAAAAATGTTGGGAACGGGTTGAAAGTTTTTTTGACATTCCATAACGTTCCTTGATAGAAACAAATTTAAATTGTCAAAACGAAACTTTCATACTCCGTGGAAGACAAATACTCACGAGAAAACGTTAAACGTCAAGGTTATTCGCCATATTTGACTCAATACTATAAAAGATGTCGTTGTTGAACCGTAGTGCTTTACTGACGAATAGATGAAATTATTACAATCAAATCACCCACGCTAGTGGACACACAAAAAAACAGAGGTTCGTCCCGTATAAGATTAAGGCTGGTGGCAACAAGTCATGAATAAATCATATAAATGCGGAAATTAACTGCGTAGATTACTACTGCACCCTCGGTTTCTGGGTAAATAAATAATACACGACGTGAAGGTGAAATAGACGAAGTATACGTTTTTACGATTTTTCATTAGGATTTGTTGGACAGTATCACTTCTCGTCTCGAAAACTTTTAATAATGTGATTACAAACATATCCCTGAGCGAAACCCCTGTGTGTGTAGTGTACTGATAAACGGAAATAAGAGCAAAAAGTGGAAAAGAGATCAGAGGAAAAAATGAATCACGATATCAGGACTCAATTCCCTTTTCCTCTCACCGGATGTACCCCAACAAATTTTCATCACATGCGTTACTGCTTTTGAACTAGCCTTTCTATGCAATACTATTAAGTACGGTTATCTGATAAAGGTCGTCACATGACACAACTTATAAAGAAGCGATCATTTCCAAGGCAGTTCTAATAGACACTATTTAAACTATCCAAATTGCTCTTTCAATACAATTCCACACTTTTGGACATATTCACGGGTTATTCTATGTCATTCATAGAAACTCAAGAGTTTTTCTACTAGTTAAAATGAATAATTTATTACTTAACGTGTTTGAATGTCGTGTCCCATTACACTTTGTATGCAGAATGACAATTACAACAGCGAAGCTATTACGGTAACAACACTTACTTAAGTGCAAATGAGGCAAGATTATATCCATTCAAGCTCCATACTGAGAAAATACAATCCCTAATTAACGCACTGTATCTACCAATTGCACAGAGAATAGAATTTGTATGCCATACGTGACAATGTGCTTGTGCGAGAACACAAAAGGCATATCGTGTATGCCGAAGTTAGTCATAAAACAAAAACGAATCTAAATGATGTACCCGGCCTGATCACCACTGACTGTTGTTTTGTTATAGTCTGCTCCTGAAAATGAGTCAGCTAATTAATAACGCAAAAAGTGTTGTATATTCATATCCAAAAGAATATTTAATTAACTCGCCCACCACTTCTCTTACTTCCATAATTTATTGAAGGAAGTGCACATACCAATGTTAAGAACACTCTCCATTTCCCATCTCATCCTCTTACACAATTCATCTAATGAGTTCTCCCAGGCTTCTCTCAACCTTTTATGCTAATGTATATCTGCACACCCAGCAAAGTCCATGACTATGTGCTATATCTACTCAAGAACTGCAAGCATAATAGGCGTAAGCAGTAATAATAGAATACGTCTGCTCTTTTAATTTCCTAGTCTCTGAGTAATAAAAACAACCAAATCCGCCTTCATTTCCTCCGGTGTCATCTAAAAACTACAAGTGACATGTACACCACTTGGTTAGTTAGCCTCGAAAAATATATTTTATGAAACATGTATTGTGTTTTTGTGTGAAAAAATATTACAGTCACTTTTTCTTATTAATAATGACAACGTCACTTCTCATACTTGGCAGCCGAAACCCAAAATATAAAAATGTGCTTGATGAGGTAATGGAATATAACAATAAAACCACAAGCTACAAAAAGTAATACTAGCCCATGTCTTGTATTGTATTTATGGACACATTTTAGAAAATCATTGCTGTTTCTTAACTCAAAACTTGCCATATTGTTTATATAATCTTAACTTTATGGACTTTAAATGTCTTTTTTTACCACATAAACCATATGAATGAAAGTACGGGCGATATGCGGTCAGTGTTAAGTTTCATTTAAAAAACGAAAAATCAATCTCAAGTGAAGCCCAGCAACTGAAAATGAATTGAATGCATGGATACACATCTGTACCCATAACACTCAACACTGCAGCTTTTTCCGTCTCAAATTTTATTTCCAGAGGGATGCATATGAATAGTCAATTGCCGGTCATGAATTTTTGCCTGTCTTTCCATCTCATGTGGAAGTAATTACTTTAATATTTTTATTGCGAGAGTTCGCGTCTACTGAAGCCTTCGCTCAAATTATAAATTTTAACGAGACACCGAACTAGATATAACCCTGTAAATCTATCTTAACTCATGTAAATATCTATCCTGTATTTTAGACGACATAGATAGAAGACGACAAAGTGATCTATTGTACTAGTGCATCATCTTTGTTTAATTCTATGTCCGAGCGAGAAAGCGATTCCAAATATGGACAAGTATGAAACGAGCTTTCTGGCAATGACCAATGGTTTTAAAGTGGTAATAAAACTCGCCTTTCATTCGCCCAAATGAAAATTTCATAGGAACACGCAATTCTTGTAATTAACTTTTTACATAAAAATCCCCAGAAAAAAACTTCTTACCGTATTGAGTTCCGATTTCCTTTGAAAATTACTCGTAACACAGGTTGATTCCTAATTTCGCAAACTGAAATGACAGTATGTTCTTTTCCTTGGCAAATAAAGACTTGGTTTCCCACGTCAACCAAAGCAAAACATCTCGTAAATTAGAGCTCTCCTCTCTTCATTTCCTTTTTTCCGGAGAAAACTTAATTATCTAAAGTGTACAGGTTTGCAATAGATTCGTCTCTCGAGACAATACTTTCCCTCGGAGTAACCATCAGTTTTCTTTTTTGAAGTTCATTACTCTCCTCTCCTTTGTCTTCCAGATAAGTTATCTCCCTAATTGAACATCCTGTTTACATTAAAACCCAATCAAAGGAACCACCATTTTCCAATTCACTTTTTTTCTTCTCGAGGTCCCCTCTCTGCCTAATACTCCGAAACACCTTTCCTTAAACTATTGTCGGGTGCCTTTCTTCGGGTACCCTCTTTATATCTACTGCCAACTGCTAATAAGCAATACGCCAACAACCAAATCGTCAACACTTACATGCCAAACACAAATCGGCTGAAAAAGTCTTACATCACCCCCAAAATAACTTTCACATTTGGAGTATATTTTTTACACACAAATATGATGAGGAAGAAAAGGCTGTGCTGGAGTTGTCCCTCGTCTCGTCTGGATAAACCGGCTCCTCTCTCAACTTTCTTCTTACGTCGCACGCTGACGGATAAAGAATGCCTGGAATTGTCAAATGGTTGCAGCTTTTATCTCGCTAGAACATAACCTTCTTCCTGCTCCAGAATGGCGATGAAAACAGAGAGACACGAAACGTGAACAACAACGGCAGCGCTCCAAGTGGAAACGTGTATCAGCAGCCATAGAGCTACTGAGACGACAACGGGTTTTAGTTTGAATGCGGCGGTAATGGATATGCACACTATAAAAAGATTTTCTCCTGAACAAGTTGAAGCAGGTGTATTGACGTAATAAGTGTAAGGACTGCGAATACTATGAAGATAGACAGGTAGTGCAATTAATAAATGATTTAGAACGGTAACTTTTGAATGTAGTGATCGTTTAGAAGCAAGACCTGTTTGAAGGGACCAAAAGGGGTTCAACAGAAAAATGGGAGATTGCAACGACGAGGAAGTGGAAAGTGATGAGGGAAGTTTAAGTCCTATCTTCGGATTTCAATATGATGAGCACGGAAATCCAAGAAGTCAGTGGGCGATTGATCCACAGCTAGAAACGTCAGGAGAACCTAGTGCGAAGAAAGGTAGTTGTTAAAACGTAAACAAAGTTGAAATCTCAAAGCTGAAAACGCTTGGAATAAAAGTGAACTATCTCATGATTAAATCGGAGGACTGACTCAAAAGTGACTTGTATTTAGTTTTTTTAAACATTTTTTTTCAGATAACAGCAGTTCCACTCCAGCATCGGGTAAAGCAGAATCGATTATGGAGAAGGCAAAGTTGGCCGTGAAGAATTTAGGCTTGTCCGAGGTCGCGCTGAAGAATCGACAGACATTAATGGATGGTAAAATACTTATGAATGAAGATGTTTTGAAAGTGACAGTTGCGAGATATTCTTTAAAGTATTGTCGTTGCTAAATTAGAACCGATTGGTTTCACGACTGCCGCGGGAAAGAAGATAGAGATATCAAAAAGTGCATTAGCGAAGGGAAAAGGAATAATTGAAGTTGAGGATGAAGGCACTCAACTGGCGAAAGGAAACAAAGAACCTGCTTCAGGTAGGATATCGTACGAATGATTTCAATTTTCAATTTGTGAATCTCGATGAGAGTGATATCAGCACTCGTTCAATATTAATTAACTGTGATCTGTGGTAAAATGTGAAGGAAATGTTGGGTTCACGACAGCCTCTGGCAAAGGAATAACGATATCCGAGAAAGCCATGGTAGCAGCTAAACAGCGTTTTATGACAGAGGAAGAAGATGTCCAGATAGGTAACGGAGTCTCAAATGCACAAGGTATGTTAATAATTTCATGTTAATTTACATAATTAAAATGGGAATAACGCTGAGTGAATTCATTAGAACCTAATTGTTCTGGATTGAAAATATTATCAACTTTGAAGGCAACGTTGGCTTCATGACAGCTTCCGGTAAAGGAGTGACGATATCCGAGAAAGCTATGATAGCAGCAAAAAAGCGCTTTATGACAGAGGAAGAAGATGTCCAGATAGGCAACGGAGTCTCAAATGTACAAGGTATATTAATTCCTATGTACATATGTATTTTAAATGGCAATGGGATGGACGCTGAGTGAATTCATCACAGAATAATATTTGGGATTGAAACTATTCTCAAATTTTTAGGCAACGCTTGCTTTATGACAGCTTCCGGTAAAGGAGTAACGGTGTCTGAAAAAGCCTTGAGAGCAGCTAAAAAGCGTTTTATGAGTGAAGAAGAAGATATCGAGATTGAGGGAGGAATCTCAAATTTACAAGGTATGCTTATATTTCTAATGTTCTTAATGAGATGGACGCTCAGTGAATTCGTTATATAATAATTGTTTTGGATTGAAAATACTTTCAAATTTTTAGGTAACATCGGCTTCATGACAGCATCTGGTAAAGGAGTAACTATATCAGAGAAAGCCATGATAGCAGCTAAACAGCGTTTTATGACAGAGGAAGAAGATATCCAGATTGGTAGCGAAGTCTCAAATGTACCAGGTATGCTTATTCAATTTACATGCTCAAAACAGGAAAGACGCTAAGTAAGTTCTTCAGAAAGTAATTGTTGTGGTTAGAAAACATTGCCAAGTTTAAAGGCAACGTTGGATTCACGACAGCTTCCGGTAAAGGAGTAACGATATCCGAGAAAGCCTTGATAGCAGCAAAAAAGCGCTTTATGACAGAGGAAGAAGATGTTCAGATAGGCAGCGGAGTCTCAAATGTACAAGGTATATTAATTTCAATTCAGATGTTCTAAATGGCATGTACGCTAAATGAATTCATAACACAAGAATTGTCTTGGATTGAAAATATTTTCAAATTTTTAGGTAACATCGGCTTCATGACAGCGTCTGGTAAAGGAGTGACTATATCAGAGAAAGCTTTGACAGCAGCTAAAAAGCGTTTTATGGCAGAGGAAGAAGATATCGGGATTGGTAGCGGAGTCTCAAATGTAAAAGGTATGTTTATTGCAATGATATGTTGAAAACAGGAAAGATGCTGAGTGAGTTCATTAGAAAGTACTTGTTGTGGTTAGAAAACATTGCCAAGTTTAAAGGCAACGTTGGATTCACGACAGCTTCCGGTAAAGGAGTGACGATATCCGAGAAAGCCTTGATAGCAGCAAAAAAGCGTTTTATGGCAGAAGAGGAAGATGTCCAGATAGGTAGCGAAGTCTCAAATGTAAAAGGTATATTAATTTCAATTTACATAATCAAAATTGGATGGACGCTGAGTGAATTCATTACAGAATAATTGTCGGGTTTAGAAATTAGTGTCAAGTTTCCGGGCAACGTTGGCTTCACGACAGCTTCCGGTAAAGGAGTAACGGTGTCTGAACAAGCTTTGTTAGCTGCACAAAACTTTTTTATGACAAACGAAGAGGAGGATGTAAACCAAGTTTCGAATGAACATGGTAAGTTATCAATAGTGGCCAAGATTTTAAAGCGATGTCTTTCTAAACACTGATGTGTTCTGATGTTTCCAAGCAGGGCCTATTGGCTTTACAACAGGTTTAGGTAAATCGATTAACATCTCTGAGAAAGCCCTCTTGCAGGCGAAAAGCTTAATTGAAAGGGACGATGCAGATAAAAACTCCGACAAGCCTAAAATCCCAGGTAAAAACAAATTCAACAAAAACTACTGACTCTGGCGAAGAGTAGAATTGCCATTGATGGAATTTAATGTTGTTGATTAATTACAGCCACCATTTCGATCCCTAAGACAACCGAAAAGGCAGTAAAAATATCTCAGAAGGCGTTATCAGTTGCCAAGAGCTTGTTAATTAACGAAGGAAAAGCCACAGACCTGAGCCCCAAGAAGACAACGACCTCACCAGGTGAGATAGAGACGAATGTGTGCTTTTGATTATTTCAATGACCAGGTTTACTAAAATTTTAGTTTCGATTAAAGTAGTTGCAGATTCTTCCCAAACGTCGGGTTTGTCACCAGATGAGGTGTCAGAGCTGACCCGCTCCTTACTTGAGGATATTACTACTGATGTTGAATTCGACTGGAATTGTGAGGAAACACTTCCTAAGAGTCGTGCCGATAGTTTAGCTGTATATGTGAACAAATCAGGAGATAAAATTCCACATTTGAAAGCAGCTGTGGTACGGGTTTATCCAGTGATTTATGCTTTAAAGTGTGGGAACAAGAATGGTAGTAGAAATGAATTATGATATTTTGTCTCCATGCAGAAAAATGATAAGCGACTAATTATTATGATTAGAGTATCTTGGTCAACTCGGTTATCAGAAAAGGATGTCTAAAGATTCTTTAGAACGAGACAAGTTAAGAGACATGTTATTGCCCAAAATGGAAGACGAAATTCGAACGAAGATCTTTGGTAAACAAAATGTACGTGCGCATAAAACTTACGAGGACACTTGTCATAAATATGAAAGAAGGTAATGGACGATATCAGGAATTAAATTTGACGTTCGACTTTAGGAAGCAGATATGTCAGAATCGGAGCGTACAGAACTAAACTTACAGTGTCAGGAAGCTATACAGGAAGAATTTAAGAAAGTTTGTACATCTAAAGGATTGGATTATCGGGCTTCTACCGTACTCAGGGTACGTAAAATTTGAATTGCGAAACATTTCATGCGGAATTGAATTTATTTTATTATCATTTCAAACTAACTGCGTTTATGTGTCCTAGGTTCGCGTCGTGGACGCCGAATATTTCATTAATGAAGATATCTCTGCCCACAATGCTCTGATTTCGATTTGGAATCCCAATGAAATCCTCCTTACTTCCATTCAAGAGAATAAAATTTACGAATTCCATCATTTGAGAAATGTTGGCGGCTGGCTTAGTGACGCTATCCGATTTTCGACTACGAATGAAACAAGGATCAGTCCAGTTGACGCAAATGAAGACCACAAAGCATTTGCAAGGGAGCACACTGATATTGAAACTGTTTGCTCAGAGACGTTTTCCCCCTTGTTCAATGAATTTGATACGGTGGGGGTCGTGGTGGATGTAATGGATGTGAAAGTTGACGAGCCACTGGTTCAAATATGTGATGCAACGAAGTCATGTCTTAAAATCAAGTTTTGGAATTCGTTAAATGTAAGCATTAGTATTTAAATGCGTCGAATATGATGTTGGCATTCCATATCATAAACTTTTTTTTTTTAAATTGTTTTGTGTAGAGCTTAGGTTACGAAAAAACCATTAAGATTGGGAATATTGTTGCATGCACTGATTTACAATGGCGCCAAACAAGTCCCGGAACGTGTACTGCACACGCTCAAGATGTTTCCTGCTTTGAAACGAAAAAGATAAAAGAACATCTTCTGACGCCATTCTCCGAAATGGAAAAAGTTTCCATAGATATTGTAAGTAAACTAATCAATGCTATAAAAATTGGAAATCATCCGAGGTTCACAAAACGATTGATTGTGACTATAGGTTCTCGGTAGCCCTACTCAAAGAAACGACGAAAACGACCAGCCATTTCGGGAGACCCCTGTTTCTTACAACAAGCCTGAACTCCAACGAGATTCTAAACAAGAAGAAACTCCCATGGCCACTCCTAAGTCGCGCAATCAAGGGAAACGCCGTCTTCTCGATCAGTACGAAGATCCCCCTGACGTGGCTCCTTTGGTACTCGCCCCAAGTGTCAAAAGACCTAGGCTGTCCAAAAAATTTGTGCCGCCTCGTCGTGTTGACAATAAGCCCTCGGACTAATTTTTAATCTACTTCGGATATTGTCACTGCATGTTACACCAATTAATCTCTAGTACAAACGTAATTTGAAAAGACTGAAATAATATTAACAAATCGACTAAGAATTAAAGTCATTATCCGGTGCTTTTACTGTGAAACCAATCATTGTTGATTATTGTAGCTGGTTGTATTGTGCGATCAAAACTTTTAATAAAATAGTGCTGCTACACACAGAAAAAAAAAATATATATACCAGCAAAATGGTCTTGTAGTTAGTAGAATCTTTTTAAAGTGATATTTTTAAAGATGAAATCCATTCAATAAAAAACCAAACTGGAGAGGCACCCTTCTACACATGAACATATTACATATTCTATGCTACAAATGACAAAGGCTTGTCCAGTCGCAGTCAGCAAAAGCAGGTGAGATGTTCAGTTTGTAGAAAGGCAGGATGTTGTGAGCATTCTCATGCAACTTGATCTCGGGTTTGTTTTCATTCTTCGCTGAGCTCTGATTCCGGTTGAACGTGTCGAGACGGAGAACGTGCATTGGATTTATCGGGCATGTAAACATAATTAACGCTTTTCAAAAATGGCACAGTCAAAGAAAAAGGATAAGCTTGACCTGTCCAAGCTGACAGCGAGGGAACTACTTTTAATTGGGGAGAGTCAAACTTTAAGTTCCCAACCATGTTCCAGCCAAGTAGCCGGCAATTCGGGTAATACGTCGGAGTACATGAGCGATGATGACGATAGGAGTAGGTCATCGCAGGAGACTGGGTCAGCAGAAAGTGGTGACGAAGAGGAAGACTGGGAAGAAGTTGACGACCGTCATGTGGAGGCACAGCTTCAAAAGTTTGACAATAGTGTCGATAGCGGGGAGGGAGCTTCGGTTACTTCGGAACAGGCACAATTATCCCAAATTCCGGAGAATGGTCTGGAAATCGTTATTCCCAAGGAGGGTGTTTTCAGAAAGAAAGGTAAAGGTTCTGTCAACTGTTCTTTTAGTTTAGTGGATTCGTTGTATTTAAAATTGTATTTGTTTTATGATTTGGCCTTCAGGCAAGAAGCGAGTGACGGTTGAAGACATTTTAAGAAGTGAAATGAACAGGGAAATCAGGGATGTGCAGGAGTACATGCACAAAGCAAGTGTCCTTTGTCAACTCGCCAGGGGACTACAGTTAAATGATGCAATTAACTCTACAACATTACATGCCATATTTAAGGAGCGTGTCAAGGGACAGTCATTTTCGGGCAAGAGGCTGGATCTAAGCAAATTGGAGCGGTTTATGAAGTGGTTTAGAGTTAACATGATAATTGAGAAGCCCTCGATGGTTCCAAATCTTGAGGAGAGCAGGAAGAAAATGAGCGACCAAGAATTTTTGGCGTACCAAATCATGGAAAAAACGGCTGTGGACGCCAACTATTACGTTATGATATTTATTGCTTTCTTGCGATACTTGAATGTGGATAGTAGACTAGTAATTTCCGTAAATGCTATACCGTTAAAACCACCAGCCGATGGATTGATTAAGAAGCCGAGGAGAGATGATTCAGAGGAGGATGAGGATCAGGGGAAAGGCTCTCAGAAAAAGAAATCGAAGACCAGCAGTGCCAAGACTAATAAGAAAGAAACTCCTAAAAAAACTAAAGGAAAAACGGCGAAGAAGAAAGGAAGTTCGGCTAAGAAGAATGAGAAGGGAGGAAAAGTGACGAGGAAAAACTCAGGAAGAAAAATTATCTCCAGCTCGGACGAAGAATATGAACCTGAACCTGGCCCGAGTGATCAGAAAAAAAGCAAACCTGTCAAAGCCGAAGTCGGCCAAGATGTATGGACGGAAGTATATTTAATTGAGGAGGAACGTTGGATATCAGTGGACGTTTACAAAGGAAAAGTTATTTGTGATAAGCAGCTCGAGATGGAGGCGACGAAGCCAATTACATATGTGCTTGGCTTCAACAATCAGAATAAAGTAAAAGACGTCACTAGACGTTATGCTTCAGAATGGCTGACAGGAACTCAAAAGCTTAGAGCTAAATCCGAGTGGCTGGATGAAACTTTGAAACCATTTCGGGGGAAACGAACTGCCAGGGATAAAGACGAAGACGAGTACTTAGACCAACATTTGCTGTCTTTGCCCGTGCCCAAGTCGTTATCTGAGTGAGTTTGAAAAACCTGAAAAACGTAATTACGAAAAAACTTACTCGTAGCTATAATATATAAATGCTCGTTAATGTAGGATCAAAGGCCACCCACTGTTTGTCGTTCGACGACATCTGCTGAAATATGAAGCTTTGTATCCAGAAAATCCGCCCTCGATTGGATTTATCAAAGATGAAGCCATATACTCCAGGGACTACGTGCATACCCTTCACACCAGGGAATTGTGGATGCGAGAGGCTAAGGTTGTCCGAATCGGGGAGACGCCTTACAAAATTGTGAAAGGCCGGCCGAAATATGACAAAGTATGATGTGAACTTCTAACTGTTAAATCAAATTAAATAGTATACATTTGAAACATTGACTAGTTTTAATTTTTTCTATACTTTACTTAGTTATCTGGAGCGAGATTAGCTGAAACCCCATCAGAGTTGTTTGGAGAGTGGCAGACGGAAGACTTTATTCCTCCGATTGCTCAAAATGGAAAGGTGCCGAGGAATGAATGGGGCAATGTGGAATTATTTACGGAGAAGCTTCTACCCCAAGGATGTGTTCACTTAAAATGTCAGTGGATTTATTTGAATTCCATATATAACTCTCTTAGGGTTGTAATTGTGAACTGTTATTGAAATCAAATTTTATACCCGAACTAGTGCCTGGTCTTCAAAGGATTGCTAAAAAGTTAGACATTGACTGCGCCCCAGCTGTTGTTGGGTTTGATTATGGATCCATGGGATCTCGACCTGCATTTGATGGATTCGTTGTATGTGAAGAATTCCAGGAAACCTTGACTGACGCGTGGAATCAGGTATGTATTTGTGTTCTGGACTGATTTTTGAAGATTTCCGTGACAATTTTGTAAATGTCTTTTAAGGAACAAGAGGAGAAGAAGAAGAGGGAGGAAGAAAAACGAGTGCAGCGTATATATGGTAACTGGCGTCGATTAATCAAGGCAGTTTTGATCAGGGATCGCTTGGAAAAGAAGTATTCAGTTAACCTATCGGGCAAACGGAAAGTAGAGAATGATGGAGCTACCACGTCTAAAAAGCGTAAGAAGTGATGCTCAAACTAAGTACAAATCTTTGCTGTAACCGGTGTCTATTTAGCCGCATTTAGGTTAAGAAAGCAATTTTCAACGGAGTGCTGTGTCGTACTTAGATTTAGCTTACAAGGCAATGTGTTCAGTATTTGCGAGTAACTACCAAGATTTTTTACTAAGTTCACCTAAATCCTTCTATAACAATTAATGAAATATTACTACATGTACCTTTTTTATGAAACAAACCACGTGATTATTAGGGAAATTATAACAGAATCCGACATTGAATTTTTTAACCGGTACTTGATGATCGTATCGAATTTAATCCATGTCAAGTTTGATTTTGCTACTGATCCTCAAAAAGTATTTTTCCAGTGATGTAATCTGCAGTACAATATAGATGTAGACTTGTTGAGTTAATGTGAATGTATTTTTAATTTTTAAAAGAAGTATCATTCAACGTCGTATTTGGTGTTTCACGAGCAATAAAAAATTATTTTTAATGCATTTCATTCATTTCTCGGTTCCATGTTGAACCGTGTGCACTTCATGGTTCCTACTTGGTCAACGGTCATTTTCATAAATACTTTCAGCAGCTAATCCGATGAAATCATATTTTAACAGTTCGAAAAGGTTATCTCTGGTTATGCACGAGCGATTTAATTAGGTTGAGAAATATTCATGCAATACTAGTACAATGTCAATGTAAGATTCTTAATCTCTTCACGTAAAAATTGTTGTTAATCAGAATTTGATTTTCCAGCCAAAAGATGTACGAACATTAATTGAAGAGAAGTGTCATAAAAGGTTAAGGCACTGATGGGCTTCTCGTCTTTGTTACGACAAGAACGATTTTCATTTTTGCTTCCAGAAATGACATAACTGTTTATCACGACATAACCTCCATTGATTTGACAGGCTGTTCATTATTTACGCCTATTTATCCCGTCCACTGTAGCGACGTCATCGTTAGATGGTAATCACAGCAGTATAAAAGGCTAATGATGAAGTTCTATGAGTAGAGCATTTGTATGGACATTCCCGTTCCCTTCATCTAACAACCAGCACATGCGGGTACGCTTTAAAAGACAACGAATTTTAATTATGTGATTCAGCTACTTAGCTTAGTAAAAACAAGAAAATCATGCCGGCATACTAAAACTATGCCTCAAATGTAGGCATTTCGTATCCGATTGAGTGTAATCTTGTCACACATTAGCCTCCGACCACATATTTCTATCTAGTTGGAAACCTCTTTGCATATGTAACACACTCTCTCAGTCATTTGCACTTTTGCTGTCGTTACCATTTCCTTAAGTGCAACTTTTCTCGATACGGACTCCCGCCCTGCAAATAGGTAACCTACAAATTTATCTGTTCTGCCGTTCGCATGCTTACAAATTCAATTACTTTTTGGCACAGGCAAAAATACAAAAAAAGATGCATTCATACAAGCGTCAAATTTGTATGCAAATTTGATTTTGAGCAGGTACAAAGTACTGTTACGCGATCTTCGCTTGCATGAAACAGACCACTTTCCATAATTTCCTCGTAGCCTACCCAAAGCACCGAAATAATTCAGGTCCTTGATTGATTTCCTTTTTAGCAGCTATTAAGAAAGTAGATAAGAGTCAAGTGTCTTATTAAGTTTTATGAGGTTTAGATTTCTTCGGTGAGTTTCATTATCAGAAATAGGACGCATGCCATCAAAGAATAGACAACAAGGACCACGTTTTTGTTTCCGTATCATTAACTCTCTTTATGGTTAGCCAAATAGTACTTTGTTTATGACATAAGAACGACTTGCCACCGAATAAAAGTGCATTTTTGTCTGTTAACTTCATTAACAGGCGAGATTATCACAGGAGCGGATAGTAATTTTCCAAACTAATTATTTAGTAGACTTTTATGCAATTTAGTTTTACGTCTCTCTAATTCCTCGTATCTCATTACTAGTTGCCGTTTGCCCATCATGTTGAGTGTGAAGACAGTCTCGTTTCCCATTACATGAAAGTTAGTGAAGTGTTTGAAGGTAGAATGAATGGGCGAAAACTAACTAGGCTTGTAGATCATTAGGCGGAGAGGAAGGGTGCACCTCGGCTACCAACCCTGCATAATTAATCCTTATTTGGGAAACCTATAACAGAGCACTTTCGAGAAGTATGGGCTCCACTGGTGAAATAGAATCTGGAGGAAAGGAAGACGGAAGGACACTGGGGGAATATGGAACAAGCAGCAAAACTTCGTCAAGCCCAAGTGGTATGTGCTCAAATACGGTTGGTGTTTTGAATGGCAACTAACTGTTCGGCTCCATCAATGAACCCAAATTAAAAAAAAACAATGGGAGTGTTTTCAAAAAATAATGAAGTGGTTCCGTACGCTAAAAGTGATAATGATGAGAGTGCGCCTTTTGTCTTACCAGGATGGGGTGCAAGGCACACCCTCGCATTTCTCGGATTTTGGGCGTTTGGTATTTCATACGCGATGCGTTTTAACTTGTCCATTGCCATTGTGGCGATGGTGAACAATACTAAGCCCAGGGGGGATGGAGGTTTGATGGATTTGCATAGTGGAAAAAATAGTACGGGGGTAAGGGACGAGGCGTGTGCAAATTTGATACCAAGTTTGAATCACAATCAAACGGAAGCTGCGGACAGTGATGGACAAGGGGAATTTCATTGGGACAGTGCTCAGCAAGGAATTATTTTAGGTAGAGCGGACTATTATGCTTATGTTGCAGGATTCTTCTAAAAAAGCTTCAGGTTTACGACTGAATTTTTATTACTGAAATTACACAGGCTCCTTTTTCTGGGGCTATGTGCTAACACAAATGCCTGGAGGAATTTTATCAACAAAATATGGAGGAAAGTGGACGCTTGGGCTAGGACTGTTAGTTACCGCCGTATTTGCTATTTTAACTCCATTCCTGGCAAGAATTCATGTCAATTTATTGATTCTTGCACGTGTCATTCAAGGCCTGGGGGAGGTAACCATGAACATGAAAAAGTAAATTGAAAGACGATTGAAATGCATCATTTTTGGATTTTCCTTGATTAAATATCGATCAGGGAGTAACGACGCCAGCAATGCACACAATACTTGCCGCATGGGCGCCACCACAGGAGCGGAGTTTGCTGGGAAGCATTGTGTACGCAGGCGCTCAGGTTGGAACTGCCGTAACAATGGTAGTAAGTGGGTACCTTATCCATGGAGGTGTGATGGGTGGTTGGCCCTCCGTCTTTTACTTGATTGGAGGATTTTCCCTCATATGGTTTGTCCTGTGGGCAATTTTCATGCATGAAACGCCCGCCTCTCACCCAACGATTTCAAAGGAGGAGCTAGACTACATTGAAAAGTCTATTGGAAATAGCAAAGACGATGAGACGAAAATCTCAGAGACTCCTTGGACAGAAATATTTCTGAGCAAACCAGTATGGGCTATCATCGTTGCACATGTTGGGCATGGCTATGGGTTATACACACTTTTAACCTTGCTTCCAACTTACTTAAAAACTGCCCTACATTTTGACATCAAACAGGTATTATACAACTTCTCATCTAAACAAAACGCAATGTTATGTAAACATAACTTTCCTGAACTTTTAATTGTAATTAACAAGAATGTTTCCATGAAATCTTGCAGAATAGCTGGATAAGTGCTATGCCCTACCTTGTGATGTGGGTTGGAGCTATTGCTACGACACAAGTAGCCGACCACGTTGTTGGTCGAAAGATTTTCAGAACGGTCACCGTTCGAAAGTTTTGCCAAGCAGTTGGCCATATTGGGAGTGCATTTGCACTAATAGGTGCATCATACACGGGCTGTGACAGAAGTCTCACTGTCGCCCTTTTAACAGTTGCAGTCGGGATGAATGGCGCAATTTATGGAGGGTACGCCCAAAATCAAAGTCAACCTAAATCAAACCATTTTTCCATTCAAGCGTATTCCAATTTTTGCATGATGTTTTCTAGTTATACAGTGAATCATGTCGATATTGGTCCGAGATGGGCCGGCATTTTGATGGGAATCACAAACACGTTTGCTAATCTGACAGGATTTGCTGCTCCATATTTTGCGGGACTTTTAATCAATGACAATGTATGCAATAGCAATATTACAAAACTGTTAAAAGATGCGTTTGGATTTGTTTGAGAGTAATTTCAATGACATGATTTCGTTTTCATACAGCCGTCGATACAAAACTGGCAGTATGTATTTTTCATTGCTGCCGGGGTATACTTTGTGGATGTAATCTTTTACGGAATTTTTGCCTCTGGAACAGAGCAGCCTTGGAACCGTCCAAAAACCAAACCAGAGAAGAGTGGTACACAATTAGAAGAAATTAAAGGAGTGGAGAAATTTTAAAAAGAGATCTTTTTCCTAGTACGGATAGAGACAAAAAGGTAACCTACTTGAATGTGACATACACGACAAGTTTTTATTATTTTATGATGTTTCTACTACAAAATAAAAGCACTCAACAAATCAAAGTCAAGTTTCCATGAACATGTTGTTAATTATTTACATAATAAATGGCACTATAAATAATGTCTAAATTTTCCCGCACCTCGGCTCTCGTTCTTTGTGCATAATTTGCTAAGTACTTTGACAAATGCAATTGAATTGTCTTACCATACTACTCTGGTGAACTTTAATACGGCTGCTCGCAATCAACGAGACTGACTAAAGTATTCTTTTTCAATGTTCTGGCAAAATTTTACAAGATTTGGTTGATGTTTAACAATATTTCCAAGTTGGTTATGAGGTAGTGGCGTGGTGATCATTGTAAATAGATACCCAAACACTAAAGCATCCAGCTCTGTTGGTGATTCCCCGAAAAAATACTCTGCTTCGCCTAGGCGCTCACTTAATGCGAGAAGACAGGTCTCCACTGAAATTAAGTGCAAAATCAAATGTAATCACAAATTTTTTCCCCAGTGGAATGATATAATCTTTCACTTATGACTCAAGTACCTTCTCGGTACACTTCTTCAGGCGTACGCGTTCCCCAATGCAAATTGTTAAGCTGGGAAATGACTTTTCTCCTAATTGACCACGGCCGCAATACTTTTAAAGGGAAATTGTAAGCTGATCCTGTTCGGAACCGGGTAAAATTATTGTACACGTCGTTGTCCACCCAAGTGAAGTATAGCAGGGCGTTTCCGAGGACGTTATGAACAAGGGACATGTACGCCCGTAAGTCTGCCTTCTGATGGGAGTTTAGCCATTCCGACAACGACATACTTTTTGCTTGAGCGAGCTGCACTATTCCCTCCAGTTCTGAAACAACATAGGC
Source organism: Akabosia matsudoensis (assembly GCA_019593645.1). Lineage (NCBI taxonomy): Eukaryota > Metazoa > Arthropoda > Collembola > Entomobryomorpha > Paronellidae > Akabosia > Akabosia matsudoensis. Next base: position 17,928 of record VICI01000706.1, read on the forward strand.
GCCGCATCGCAACACTGGCAGCTTCCCTAAAAAATTCAGCATTACGCTATCACGCATATCTACTCTTTTATAAATCAGTAAATCCAAATGCTCGTTAAATCTACCATTTGGACTAATATCCGCAGCGTTTATCCTCTCCCTCACAGTATACGGAAGTCTGACAATGTTGAGATAAGCTTGTGCCCCCAAAATTGCAGCTGACTCATGGATAAGCACTTGACTGGATTCTATTGGTATGATTAGTTGTGTATCTGCAGCCCATGGTTCCTTGCCTGTACCAAAACCAAGTCAACCTTAAATCTCCAGGTCCTTCGATAATTAACTTTGGAAACACATATGTCTCGATGTACTTTCTTACTATCAAAATCAATGTCCGGCGGCATAAGCGCCGACGATTCAGTCGGCATGGGCGCCGGCACCATTTTCACTCTTTTCTCCTACAAAACTGACCAATATTTGTCCCAGCTAGTCGCAGCCCTGAAATGAAGAAAGCTTGATTCTAAAACACAGAAACAAGGTAGTAATTAGCATGATTAAAAATAACTAACCTTCAAAACTCAAGGACTTCACTATCGGCCTTCTCTGCACAACGAAACCCCCATTTGCAACCTTTGCATAGCAAACAGATGACATGATCGGGGCATCTTGACTCTCTCTAACGCATAGAGGTGTTCATAGAGTTGTTTCAGGTTACCCGAAACTAAGCAAGTTTTTTCTGCTTTGTTCAACTCTGAGCTGGGCACACGGACAAAAGCCCAACTATCAGAATTGTGGGGCTGTGCATACATAAAATGAAACGTAGCTTGACTCTCTTTGCAGCATTTTGTCGAGTTTCTTGAACGTAACTTCAAAGCTGAACAGTGCCAGTTTTCTGCCCGAGGAGGAGAGCACATTTTCTCACGGAGAGTGAAAACCGTGTAGGCGGAATAGATGGACATTCTCGTTGTGAGTTAGTCAGAAAAGCTACTCGTCTAAACTTGTGTCTTTTGTTCGGTTTTTTGGTGAGTCATCATGATTAATTAACTTTAACTAGTTAAATACATGTAGATTTATGGTTTTAGCAAGTTGTAATTAAAAAGCTAATTGAATTAGCTGATTCGGATTTGTTTACCGGTTTCGAAAGTTTAACTCTGTGTTGGACGTGTTTGATGAGGGTCAATGTTGATGTTCAACTGCTGATAATTCTCTTATGTGTCTTTTACAGAATCTGGTGATTTGTCGTTGTGCCTATCAAGTTCTTGTTACCTGAGAGGGAAGAGTTTATAGATTGTAGTTGAGGAAGCAGTTATGGCGGCAATTAGTGTTCTGAACCCAAGGGCTGAAATCGCCCGTGCTGCGGCAGCACTCCAAATTAACATCCAGGCTGCGAAGGGAATTGCTGAGGTTGTCAAGAGTAACTTGGGTCCTAAGGGAACCATGAAGATGTAAGTAATTCTTTCAAAGATTTTAAATTGTGAGGTCAATTTTTAAGTAGCGAAAGCTACTTTATAAAATTGTCTTGGATGTCTGTCAGTCCGTCCGTCTGTCTGTCCGTTATCGCGAAATCTCAGATATGCTTTGACGTAAGGATGTGAGGTTCGGTACGCATGTTTGTCTGCTCATTAGCATTCCTGTTACCAAGTTTCGAAAAAATCGGTTGCATCGAGTATGGTTTATAGATCATGAAAATTTTGTTGACTGCGTCATGAAAATTTTGTGTCGGGAATCTTGAATATCGTGTTTTAGCGTATCTTGTAGATCGTTTATCAGCGAATCTTGCAGATCGTATTTTAGCGTATCATGTGGAAGCGTCTTTCGCTACTTTTCGGAATCGTGCATGAGCATTTTATTATCTGGGATCTAATTATGGACGATTTGTTCTTTAAAGGTTAGTATCAGGTGCTGGTGACATTAAGATTACCAAGGATGGCAACGTTTTGTTGCATGAAATGGTAAGAGGTTTAATCTAATTACATAAAACATTTGTGTGTCGGTTAGGGCTGTAATGATAGTAATTTGATGTGTTTATTTACAGCAAATTCAACATCCAACTGCTTCTTTGATTGCCAAAGCAAGTACGGCTCACGATGATACTGTTGGTGATGGAACTACTTCTATCGTCCTACTTATTGGAGAACTGATGAAGCTCTCGGAGAACATCATTGGAGACGGATGTCACCCACGTCATATCACTGATGGTATTGCTGTGGCCAAGGAAAAGGCTTTAGAGATTCTGGATACAATGAAAATTCCGCTGAGCATGGACCGTTCTTTTCTGATCGACGTTGCCCGGTCTAGTGTGAGGACTAAGGTTCATCCTACATTGGCTGATCACTTGTCTGAGGTGTGTGATGTATACTGACCTTATTTATCTTACTCACTTTCACTCATATTGTCCTTTAAGTTGTACTAACGATGATTGCCATTTTTGTTATTTAAGGTTTGCACTGACGCAATCCTTCATTTGTTCGAGGAACCAAAGAAAAGTATTGATCTCCACATGATCGAAATCATGGATATGCAACATCGCAATGAGTTGGACACTACTCTCGTCAGAGGTTTAGTCTTGGATCACGGTGGTCGTCATCCTGACATGCCTACCAGTCTGACAAACTGCTACATTCTGACCTGCAATGTGTCTTTGGAATTTGAGAAAACGTAAGGTTACATTTCGCGATCTGTGCTAGGGTATAAAGCATATGACAGTTTACCCAATCTCTACTTTTGTTTCAGTGAGGTTAATGCTGGATTCTTCTACTCGAGCTCTGAGAAACGCGAGACTTTGCTGGCTTCTGAACGGGAATTTATCGAACAACGTGTGCAGAAGATCATTGAACTGAAGAAACAAGTCTGCCCACCAGGCAGTGGCAAGAGTCTGGTTGTTGTCAATCAGAAGGGGATTGACCCACTGAGTTTAGACGCACTTGCCAAGGAAGGTATCATGGGTCTGCGTCGCGCCAAGCGAAGGAACATGGAGCGCTTGGTTATGGCTTGCGGAGGAATGGCTATGAATTCCGTTGAGGATTTGACCCCTGACTGCTTGGGATTCGCTGGTCACGTTTATGAGCACGTCCTTGTAATAAATTCAAGCATTTTCATTTCATTGAAATCTCTAGCCGATCAAATTGTTTTCAACAAGGGTTTATTCTTATTCGTAGGGAGAAAACAAGTTCACCTATGTTGAGGACTGTCAGAATCCCAAGAGTGTCACTATTCTCGTCAAAGGACCAACCAAGTATGGCGTTGTTCAGACCAAGGATGCTATCCGAGATGGTCTTCGTGCTCTTGCTAACGCTATCAAGGACGACTGTGTTGTTCATGGCGCTGGTGCCTTCGAGTTGAAAGTCAGCAAGGATCTCGAGATTTTGGCTGTATGTGATTTAGCATTTTCTAATGTTCAGTCGCTCCTCGTCGACAAAAAGTATATCTATGTTTATTTGTTTCACATTTTATTAGCTGAAAACTCGCAAGAACGTTGGATTGAAGCTCTTCTCAAACGCAATCTTATGCATTCCGAAAGTTCTCATCATGAACGCTGGATATGATGTTCAGGATATGATCGGACAGGCTACTACTGCAGAAGGAGGTGATTTCGTCCGTGGGCTGGATTTGGAAAATGGAGGTGTTCTCAACCCAGCATCAGTTGGAATCTACGACATGTACGCTGCAAAGAAGCAACTCATCGATGCAAGGTAAGTTTTTGGTAAAATAAGCTTCTGACAGTATTCCAAATCATCTCTACAACTTTTTTTGTAAATTTATTGCAGTTCTGTCATTGCCACCAACCTTCTCCTGACCGACGAAATAATGCGTGCCGGTTTGTCTTCCCTCAAGTGAGACTAGCCCTGATTTCATCGCTTTTGTTTTTACACTGTTTTTTCTACTTCACAACTTTTAAAAATCCGCAAAACACAAAATTGCCCAGTGAGAGAAAATTGTCAACTGAGAGTTATGTTCGGTATGGAAAAGGCCTTTTTTGTATTCCTTGTATGAGAAAGCATTTATTACCTAAATAAAACAAAATAAACAACTACACTAACACAATTAAATATAAATATATAATGCGCATATTATATATTTACAAATTTTTGTATTCTTCTGCTTTACACTGGATCAGACGCTAAACAATAAAAAATGCCAGTCAACTTTGGTGATAATAACATAACCGTGTTTCTTTTTACTTTTGTCATATTACTGTCAATGTTTGTCTTCGAGCTCAAATGAAATGTCAACTTCATGCTTGTCAGATCAATGGTCTTTTGACGGAAGTTAATCAGCAAAGAAACTACTATCCATTTCGTGAGTAATAACACAGTGAATAGTGCTATCCAATAAAAAGCTCCAAGTTTGTTTTTATGACATCCTTCCACAACGTGATGTAGCATATCACTCCCCACAAGCATTCCATATTTCTCTCCGGTCGATTAACACAAGCGTGCAGTCTCGGCTCCCAGTCCATTATCTACATCTACATATAAAACTTCTCCGACCCATTCACAACTTTATTTCAAAAACTAGTCATGATAGCATTATGATTCATTACATGATAATCAACGCCACAGACGCTCATACTGTGCATCAGCAGTCTTGTATATATACTCGTACGAAATAAAATTGCCAGTTGACGAACTGAGTAATCATCATTAAAAGCTAAGTTCCACACTTAACCGATTCTCAATCACAAGATATGTGCATGCGAGTTGGCCGACAAAAAAATATCCTTCTCTAATTCATACATTAGTTTATTATTTCAAAGCTGTGTACAAGTTTCTCACAAGTTTTAGATGAGTCAGAGATTTTCATTTAGGAAAACGTGCTTGCAGAGCTTTGCTCACTAAACCGTCTAAATTAGCAGATTTAACAGTAACTTGACATGAGAAAGTAGGTAAAAAAATCATGTGATGCAACAATTGGGACGATGAGTAATCATGAGAAGTAAACGTGTACATATAGCTGTATAGCACAGAACTTACAAGCTATTTTATAGCCACAAAAAGAAATGCATCCATTTTAGACACAGTTTAGGTAGAGCATGGTCAACTCCAATGGCCATGGAAAATTCATATATAGAAGCAACTCAGTATCAGTAGTGTGTTTTAAAAGTTTATCACGTAATTCTTCTAAACCAATCTTGACTAAATTCAAGTGTATTTTGGTTGTTTTTTATTTCCATTGTTACAAAAAAAAATTGACGTTTCCTTTAAGACCATGAATCACGCACTAGCCAGGAAGGAACATGATTATTCCGAGAATCCGTAACAATCCTTCTCACGACAAGCATGAGTATTCATGATGACGAGTTTAAGCTTTGGAGTGACCATTTTGCCCCAATTCTGTTTCTATTATAAAACGGCTGTAATTCCCCTAAAACTGCCGTTTTGTACTATGGTGTATATGGATACATGTAAGTTTTAGTTTTTGATGCTTACAAGCACGCACGCACGCACCCTATCATTTTTTGGTCAGAATTCATTTTTCATACAGAATTATTCGTCGTTTCGCGTCACTGATTATGTGCTGCGTACCAAAAAAAGCAGCGTTATCAGTCAATTCCTTCAAAGCACCTTGTCAAAATACACATAAAAAATGCGGCATGCGTTTTGTTATCAGGAAACACGGGAAAATTGAAAAGCTCCACTACAACAACAAAAATTGATGAAATCATAAAACAGGAAAAAATCTATCAAGACGTTTTTATTAGAATCAGAACCTTCTTTAAGATATACATATTGCCCGTCCGCCCCTCACCAAAAATTAAACTTTTTGTATTTTTGTTGGTCGATATTTTTCCCACTTTCTCAATCTAATTCCGCTAAACTAGAACCGCAATGTGATCTAACATTTAGGAAAAAAAATATTGAAACAAAAAATTGTTTTACGAGCTTCTGTTGCGTTTTTTTTTTCTTCCTAATATTTTCTGGTCATGCTAAGGAAAAAAATAAAACGTTCATTGGCAAGGCTGAGTCAAGTGAGTTAACTAAAAAAGAGTAGGAAAAAAGTCTGAGTAAAGTACACACACAAATACACCCATCATCATCACAGTCATCACGATCATAATCATCTTTACACAATCACGGCAGTTTAGTAGATCTTGGCTCCTGCCACACACAATTTTCTTTCTTCATGTATTTTTTTTCATCCAAGTATGCAAAAAAAAACTTGAAATTACATACAAGCAAAGGTTTCCTTTACCCAATGAACTTTGTATTGAAATGAAAGGAAAAATAATAATATTAACTATTAGTTTCATATACCTTAACTATTAAATTGATGTAAATAACAATTCATACATATACAAACACTACAACGAAAATATCACTTAAAAACAAACGTCTTCATCTTCAGTTTTGCCTCAGTTTTCACCTAAAAATCCCCGTTGTATGAAAATTCCCAAATGGGAAACATGAATATGAAACATCCCTTTCATGGATATCGCTGTAGTTAACCCTTTCCGGCTTCCTCCCATCCGTCAAACGCACCAAGAGATCCTAGAGCGCCCAAGTCCCAAGTTATTTTATTTACAATGTTGCTCACCGGGGCCCACCTAGTATCATAGTTTTTTTTTTTTTTTTTTTTTTTTTTGCAGCGCCATTTGTTACATTGCAGGATTTATCATCATCGTCATCCATTTATTTCTGCTCCCCAACCGTATATCATGCACAAAGTTGGTCAATTTTCTTTTGCAAGAGTGGCAAATGCAGGCGGAGGGCAAGAGTTACTATCGTCTGTGCAGTATATCAAAGCCCTGTCCGTATTCCGTACATAAAAAACTATTACAGAAAGATTCCTTTACACATTTACAGACTTACAGGCTAACCGAGTATGAAAAAAACTAGTGACTTGTCCATGTCCAAGATTCGTTTGTCATGTGTGCGCTGGCGATGATGTGATGGTGTTGATGAGGACGAAAAACAGCAACAAGCCACAAAAAAATAAAAAAATAAAAAACTCCCAGCAGCAGCAGCAGCTCAGAGTGGAGAGCAATGAGAAGGCAGGGCACACACACACACACAACTTGAGGCTATTTTATTTGTTGGTTCAATTGTTTTAATGGTTACCATCATAATTGTCTGCCTTGCTAATGTCCTGCAGTTTGCCAAAAAATACAGTGTGAAAATTAATGGGCCATGTTGTGAATAGACGATAAAGGAACAACGTTCGTAGGATTTGTGGCGATCAGTTGCACAAAAAAAAGAAAAAGATCAGCTTTGAAACGGTGAGAAAATTAAGTTGGAAGATCGTCTTGAAGAAGAAATCCTTCAGGGATGTCCTCGTCATCTGTTCAAGCTAAACAATTAAGAGTTTTTTAGTTAAGGAAGAAAAAAAAAACAAAAGTTGAAAGGCTGAGATTTGAGTTTGGTCGCGTGGATTATGGTGTAGGTGTTCAGCTCACTTTTTTTGTAGTTTTTAGTGGTGCTGCTAACAAAATAAAATGTAGTCAAAGTGTCGCCTTGATTCAGATTTGGTTTTTCTGGAGAAGTCAAAGCTTCGATGGGAAGGTAGGTATACTAAAAAATAAGTAAAAATAAGTAATTTTTAAGGTTTCATAAAAGGTTTTTATAACTAACTGCTGGATTCTTTTGGCAGGGGTCAAACGTTTGGAAACCCATTATTGGAAGGAACGCTCGGACACCTGGTTTAACTTAAAAGTTTTGGGAGACTAATGCGGATGGATTGTAGCTGTGATTGGTTTGTATGGACGTCGGAGGCGATACGCTTGGGTTGAACGTGGATTTAAACTGTGTCTTGTTCGTGGAGTAGTTAGTATTTCGAAACAGTACCTATGGTGAAAAGAGCAGCTGAGAGTGAAGAGTGATTTAGCTTTATTTATTGTTTAGCTACAATTCTAATATCTTGTTGTAGTTTGGTTACAAATGGCATTGTAATACAATGTTAACATAGATGATCTTTACGGTTTGTAAAGTAAACAGTAATAATTATTATTTTCGGCTAACTAGCAACCTACCACGTTTTTGGAGTCGGTTTTTTATGACCGCAGGAAAGAAACAATATTTAAATGGACTAGATTTTAATATCATTTTCATTTAGCTGCAAAAATACTCCAATAATTTATTTAGTAGCCAAAAAGCCTGTGTCAGTAGAAACCTGAAATCAAGAGGGAATCAATTTTAGACACACCAAATACAAATAAGAAGAATACAAGATAACGCTTGACTACTTTGAAAATTGGTACGGGAAGGAACGAGCATATATTCAAACAGTAAATAATTCCATGAGTTAGATTTTCAGAAAATTAATGTGTAGTTTTTTAAAACCGAAACCAAGCTCAACCACGTTTAATAAAGCTTCCCTTGTTTACCTGCTTTATCAAATGCCAGTAGATAATCCACTCGAAGGAAATTACAAGGACCTTGACGAAACAAGAAAAGGAAGTTTTATAATGTGCCTCTCGTGTTTATAAATTAACTCAAGAATGATTGGTATTCTGCACTAGATAGTTATTTTTAGAAAACTGTACACGTTAAGAACCTTACTTCTATTTTAAACAAGGATACACTTTATGCAGCTTAACTTTAACTAACGTGTAAAACTTCAGATTTGTCAAATTTTAAATAACTTTGTTTTCTATCAGTGTTTCTGAATATAGAACTATTACCCGCACTATCGTTCAGTTTTAGTTACGCTAATGTCACACTTCACTTGTAACCTTATAACTTTTGTGTGTTGATTGAATATTTTTTTTAACGATTCAACAAAAGACTGATGAGATTATTGTGACTTGAACTTACAAGGAATGGCTGCGAAAGATACAAAATAAAAATCTTCTTGGGACTGGGAACCCAGGAGACTAGGCTTTCAATGGTATTCTTGCACTTTACTAAAAGGAAATTTTAAAAAATAAGACAAAAGAGTAGGAGTAATGCGTGTGGTCTTACGAATTGGTGTCAGGCAATGTCTATGTACAACCAAAGAAGTATCTTCCAAGCAGTGTCGTAAAGAATTGTAGTTTTAAAAACATTGTTCAAGTTTGTGCTACCAGAAAGGGATCCTATTTCACGACGCACATTAAGTAACAAGTTGTTCACCGAGTACGGAGGACTTTTATTTCGTGAAGTGTGCCGGGAAGTAGTTTATACTGAAGTGTATACGAGATAATCACGTGTTTGTAACCAAGTATTCTTTGAGATCACAATGGCTGGTGCTGGAGGAAGGCCGACTGGCCAATCAAAAGAGTACGACCATTTATTCAAGTTATTGATAATCGGTGATTCTGGTAAGAAATTATAACATCAGTGGAGGGAAATTAAAAATGTACACGTCTAATGTTATAATTTTGTTGTTGTGTGGTGTTTGCAGGAGTTGGCAAGAGTGCCCTACTAGTCAGATTCGCAGATAACGTCTTTTCAACCAACTACATCACAACTATTGGAGTAGACTTTAAAATACGTACTCTTGTGGTAGACGGAGAACGAGTGAAGCTCCAAATATGGGATACTGCAGGCCAGGAGCGGTTCAGAACGATAACATCAACGTATGAGTCATTATCAAATTATTATTTACGATTTTTAAGTGTAGCATTGACAGTCTTGTAAAAAATGGATTTTGTGCTCGACTTTCTTAAACAGATATTACCGAGGCACCCATGGTGTAATCATTGTTTACGATGTCACCAATGGTGAATCCTTTGCCAATGTAAAAAGATGGCTGCACGAGATTGAAACAAATTGTGATATGGTAAACAAGATCCTTGTAGGGAATAAAAATGATGACCCTTCGCGGAAAGTAGTTCTCACTTCGGATGCCCAACGCTTTGCCGACCAAATGCAAATTAGACTTTTTGAGACCAGTGCTAAAGATAATATTAATGTTGAAGAGGTAATTTAGTTCCTTTATTTATTTAAATAGTTGTTTATTTATTTACCAACATTTTTTTAAACATGTTAATCTGGATTTTCTTAAAAATTATTTTCACTTCTTCTATAGATGTTTATGGACATCACAAAACAAGTTCTCCGCACAAAGAAACAGCAACAGAGTGAAGAACTGAATAGAAACGAAACAGTTCAACTAACAGCAGCCGGTGGTAAATCATCACGCTCCAAGAAGAAACCAGATTGTTGCTGAGCAATTTTTCTGAACAAAAAATATATAAAATTATTCATAAGCGCTTCGGAAACTGCAAATATTGCTATGTATAAACAACAAAATAACTTAGAGTTTGTGCGTAAGATTTGCAGAGTCTTGTATCTATCATTGTATATTCATGATGTATCGTGGAACTGTAAACAGTTTTTTGCATGTCGACGTTATTTTCCTATTTGCATGCTCCCTCCTTAAACTTTTATAGAGAATACATTTTCTGATACTACTGTCCTTTCTCTTTCCAAACAACTTTCTTCAGTTCTATTCTAGACAAAAAGAAAATTGTAACTTTCCCTTGCACAGAGAATATTACGTATATGTTCAAGGTTATATTTATATGCTATACATATTATCATACTGTTTCCTACTGCAATATAAAGCCAAGAAAATGGTGAATCTTTATATGCAAAACTATTTCTTCAAGAGTGTATGTTTACAAAACGAAGATATATATATCGTATATAGTTTCTAGGCAACAAGTGGTACGCAATCCTAAATTTAAAAGAAGACACAAAAGTTATTATCGTATAAAAAATCATCCAGCTAATTTTATCTCCAGAGAGAGAGAGAAAAAAAAATTCCTACCACACACAGTTGTTAAATTGTTATTATATTTACTCTAGCATTTAGTATCCAGACGAAGAAAAAGTATATTCGTGAATATTATTTTTCCTTCAATTGCAACTTGCCTGGAATAAAAGTACCCTTGAAACAAAATTCAACTAAATCCTATTTCCACTTATGTCTAGCATCAATCATGGCACCAATTTGTACGTTTTGGTGAACTCAAGGACAATCTCATTGCAGAAAAATAGTAACAATATCTTTAAAAAGACTAGCTACCACATTTTCAACGCTGGAACTATCAAATCGTTATGTTGAGTTTCGCTCTATCATCGTCCATCCAAAAAAGAAGAAAAAAAAACTATGCTCACTTTCATTGTCCACTGTTCTTTTTCAGTGCGGTTGTGGCGCTTCATGCTTATTTTTTACTTTCCTTTCAATGAGTTGGGCTGCTTCGTAGTGTGTGATGTAATTCAGGATTGCATCACACTTGAAAACGATGGCAAAAAAAGGTAACGCTGAGCTTCACAATTTTCTATTCATTCATTTTCGTTCGCAGTGAATAGGGAAAGAAAAGGAATACGATGTGTTAAAAATTTTCTTGATTTCCATATCATGTTACGCTTCTCCTTTCTTATTTTGTAACGCCTCTACGAAAGGTAGACAAGTTGTTGATGGAAAAATGTATGCATTTTACTTTTCCCAAAAATTTTTTTCTTGAAAAGATATGGTTTGATCCAACAATTGGCTAGAAGATATGAGCGATAGAATATGAGCCAAAAAGTCATACATGAAAACGTCAACGATGGCATATTTCAAAACATAATGCATAAAATATATACAAATAAATATCTCATACTAGGCAACCCCTTAATGGTTCAGGTGTTCAGAGTTACTGCAACGAAGACACTATGCCAAGCTTTCTGTGGTTTGTTGTAGGTTTTTAAAAATTCTGTCTGCATGAAATGTTGATGATCGTGGTGTGTATCTGCTACGTAATGTGAACGGGGCATTGAGTGATTTTGCTATTGCTGAGTTGAAATTGTTCGTGATTTTGATCTGATTTACGAAAATATAGCTTTAAAAAAGCAACGCGATTGAGTGATGAAACTCTAACAGCCAGGGACATATTCTTATGAGAAAAGAATTGAATGCGTGCACAGGAAAAAAGAATCCGCTTTTGACGATCACAAACCGTTCCAAGCGTAGTTTATGACACACTTAAAACTCTCAAAAGTACAAAAAAAAAATGAGATCGAGAACAAAGTGTGATAGAGCAGTGGTGTTAGTTTTAGACGGAACTTGAGAGTACCAAGTCGTATTAGTTTACCTGATCGTTTTAAAATGTTGAATGCATATGTCAACATTTATTTTAAAGAGCACCACTGACTGGGAATATTAATTTGATATTTTGACTACTTATTTTGGAGCTTGATGTTCTCTCGTCACGAAAAGAATCCTCATGATGGCGAGTAAAGGGCGCGACAAAAATTTCATGTTGCTGTTTCCCACATGACATGAACATGTGCACTACTTGTTTTAAAATTCTACTAATGTCGTTGTTATTAATATTCTGTTCCCAGTTTTTCCCTACATTTACAAAATTTGTAATTTATTTTTATAGAATTTTTCACAGCTGCATAGATCGCTTGTTTCCATGCTAGAAGCTGACTTTCATTAAATGACACGTATGCGATTTGTGCTTGAAAAATATAAAAAAGCCATAGAAATTCGGATGAACGCCTGTCGAAAAAAGCATTTGATATCTCGTTTGTTTACGAGGTAAATGCACACGTCACATTACGTAGGGACGGCATACGTGAGTCTCAGTACTGGTAATCCTATTATGTCTCAAAAGAATTATTTTCCCAACTACCTTTTGTAATTGTGAAGCCAAAGAAATAAATAGGAAGCTAGTTTGGAACGGAAATGATAAAACCTGTATTAAACATAGAAATGCAATTTCACCCCGATAGGGGTTTTCAAAGCATGAATTAGTTGTACCATTTATTACGCAGAGTTAAGTATAGTTCAGAGCATTTGTAGTTGTACAAATACCTGGTGACTTTTGTAGGTTTAACCAGTTGTCTTTTCTGGTGTTCAGCTTGCCCCAAAGGTCTGTTTCATGTCGACACATGGATAAACAAAACCAAAATCACGTAGCGTATCTGCTTTCTCCACATGATGTGCTCATTAAATAATTTGAAATAATATATGCGCTTAGCGCTGTTCTACATCTTCGCTAACTGAATCTATGTGCACCTCGTATAACTCATGCATGTATTGGTAATAGATAGAGACAGGATTGACGATGCCATCAGAGGAAGATGCGAGTCTGGAATGGGTGCACTCGGAAGTGTGAAGAACAGGAAACCAGAGTCACATCAAAAAGAAAGAGATGTGACAATACTGACTGACAATGTGTGTCTGACATAAAGCTAGCAACAAGAAAACGGAAGTTTGCCCACAAAAACTCGAAAGAGCTTTGGTGAAGCTGACGACGAGTTTGCCTGATGCGTCCATGGACCGAACAAAGTAGACAGCTCCTCTTGTCCCCTCTTTCACATGAGAATCGACAACTTCTGGGAACGTTAACAAGTGTAATGCATTTTTCCAAAAAATGGTGGTGATATGATACTCAAAATCTGTCATAGTTATCAACCTGCTTCAAGAGGCCTGATAAGATCGCAAGGCCTGCCAACAGTTACTAGCACCTTCAGACTTTCTGCGAAAAGAGGCACGAATCTGATTGTACACAAAGCAAGTAAAACTTAAAATTAGGTTCTCTCTTACAATATTTTAATCGTGAAAATGACTGTAAATGACTAAGTGGGTTCCAGAATATGTATATTAAATCGTTTATAAGCATTATTGCGGAGCAATACACAGTAGCTTTATCAGGTAATTAAAGCCTTCTGCCGGTAGCCAGTTTCTGTGCCTCTTCGTATCCTGTGACCAACACGCTTACTTGTAGGGTAGTCATAATTTTAAATCATCATTACATATCGCAGTGAAACCACTATTCAAGAGCCAAGGTTGATACTATGATCTTTTGTACCCTTAAAGTTAAGCCCTTCGTCGGTTCCTACAGGTGCTTCAGTTTTTTAGATAACAGCGGTTGCTCAGTTTTAGTGGGGGAAGATACCTATTTATGATATGTAAAACTTCTAAAGAACGCCCCCGGCGAAAAATTGAAACTTCCCTCTCGACCCCCCGGCGATAATTAGAGACCCGGCGATAATTGGAGACCCGGCGAAATTTCAATTTTTTATTTTAAC
>VICI01000707.1:0-31834 GCA_019593645.1 Akabosia matsudoensis
CATGAGATCCACTTCACTCATAAGAGTTATCGAGCCATCACAATCGACAAATTTCTGCTACTATCGTAGCACGGTAGCAGCAGTCTCCCATGCTTTTTTAAAAATGCATTGCATAATGTGTACTAAGTAGTAGCATGAAATGTGACGGACACCTTGTTAAATTGCAAAAGACAAAGAGCAATGCACAACGTATCTCTAATTGAGTTCAAATGTTTGCATGCGGTCAAGCGGTGATGACCTGCCTGACACATGATGATACAATACTGTACACCGACTCTAGGGTAATTTGAGATGAACTCCTTCCTTTCACCTTTGCAATGTCATTCATTAGTTTCACTATTGTCGTTACGAGACAAGGCACGTGGCAAGTTAGTTGGTAACCGTCATATTAGAAAGCTTCGTCGCTGTTAGCTAATTACTAAAAAATATCGTTTTCTTCCAAACCAAAGCAATAGTAATTATTAATCATTTGGCGACTCCCAGAAAGCGGAAGTGCACCATGGCAACGGAATTTTCCCTATCGTCAAACCAATTACAAATACTGTTCATTTTAAGTGTGTCTTCGGTTTTGTGTCATGTAAGGGGAGCGTTATCCTTGCACGCTCCAGTTGATGACAACCTGAATGCGTTTACTTCGTCTCGCATCGATCTCAATCAGCCGCCGTCGTTGGAAATTCCGGTTGACCATCAAACCGGAATGAACTTTCTACCAAAGAGAAAAGGAAATTTTAAACTGGATAGGCGTGCTTTCAACCCTGGAGTGATTAAAACCGTTGATGCGATGCTGCCATTGGTACAAAAATTCATTCGAAGCGTGAAAGGATACGGCGTAGACCCTGATCCAGACGAAGGTAACAAACAATAATCTTAAACAAAGTATTTTCTCTACTAACAAGTAAACAAATCGTTGGTGCTTATCTGCAGAAAAATATCCCCTTGTAAGCGGCCTTCCAATCAACTACTACCCCGGATGGACCTTTCACCCTTACGCAGTCAAAGTTCTGGCGCAGGTCGAACTCAAGATTTACTCACATCTGAAAAAGTTCGCAGATGAGAAGAAGGTCAGAGGATTTCGTGTCACTTCACAGGTACAAAAAACTTCGATGACCTTTTCCATCTGTTTGATATAACGCATGGGACGATTTAGGGATTTACGTTGCAGTTACCTTGACGACATTTCAACAAGTTCCATGCGAGCATTCTACTTATCCCCGTCCGATCCGTATGAATACATCGCGTCCCATCCAATTTTAATGTACCGCATGGTTCGAAGATACGCTGAAGATTTGCAGCCAGTGTTGAGTCAACTGATGTGGATAGATGTCGAGCTCGTCCAAGCGGATCAGCAATGAGTCCAACCCAAAGCGCTACGTGTTTCCACGAAGTGGCGACTTGACAGATGCGTTAGATGCTTTGGCCCGTGTCCAAATGGGAAATGTTCTTGAAACCAATCACTTGGCGACAGGATTCCTTCAAAATATCAACACTGGAATCAATATGACTGCATTACATGCCTTGGAAATAGGAACTTACTACTATGACAAGGGAATTCTTGACTTGGCAGTTGAATGGATTCATATTTCACTCGTCTCCATCCAGAATTCGATGCCGCAGCAGACTGATATTTTGAAATTTGTCAAGACCATTTTGGGCATTGCCGTTACGAAGCACAACGTGTGGTACAAAAGCATGTACAACCAGCCCTGGCATCCGAACGTATTCAGTACACCAATAACCCCGCCATACGTTCCTGGAGCTTACAAACGGCGATTTTTCGAGCTTGCCAAATATGCAGACTATCATAGAAACGTGACATCTTGGAACTGGGCGCTCAACACTAATTTCTTGAGGGTCTGCTCCGGAGAAAACCTTCAAAATGAAACGGAGAAAGCAGGTTTGAAGTGTTGGAATGAACGACGGTGGAACAAGTACTGGGAAATAAATCCTTTGAAAGTGGAGCTCCTAAATGCCGACCCTCCTGTTTACCAAATTTATGACATGGTTGGAGATGAAGTTATTGCGAAGATAAAAGCCTCTGCTTATGATCATTTAGCAAGGTCACCGGTAAGGTTATTTACGTTAATTATAATACTTCATTTTCAGTTGTTACATTCGTAAATCATGTCGAATGTTGTGAGACTGTTTGACTCATGTGGGGTTTTTATCGTAAATATTATTTTAGTCACTGGACGAGAAAACCGGTGCGAAGGTCATGGACGGAACCCGGACGAGTACACAAACGTGGATGGACGATCACTCAAAGGAGCATAGGTTTCTGGAACCTGTGACTAAAGCATTGCAAGCAATGTCTGGGTTCAATCTGTGGAATGATGAATCAGGATGGTACCAGATTGCATGCTATGGTGCATCCCATCATTATAATGTCCATTTTGACTGGGTATTGATTTTACTCATGAGTTGTTTCTTTGACACAAAAATGAATGTAAAAATAAACAGCTTGCTTTTCCTAACCATAGTTTAAAAGGCCTGAGGACGCCAAGAAATTCAAAGACACTCGTTTTTTGAACTCAGGTAAAAAGCTCACATAAACTAGTTGTAAGTTATGGCTACCTACTTGTATTTTTGTCTTACAGGAAACAGATTAGCCACGATAATGTTATATGGAAGCGATATCTTAGCAGGGGGTCGGACAGGTAGCAAAATCGTATGCATTTAACTAAAGAATTTTATTACGTTAGCAACTAGCATTAAAATGGGCATTCTGTTTTATGTTTAGCGTTTCCTGTCTTGGGATTTTACGCGGAACCTGTGAAAGGCTCTATCCTAATGTGGAATGTCATGAAACGTAATGGATGGGAGGGTGACCTTCGAACATGGCATGGAGGATGTCCAGTAACACTTGGTATCAAATGGGGTAGTTTGATAATCATAATTCGAAAATCCTAATTTCAGTAAAGTGCAATATGAGGACTTGCATTTACTCCTTTTAATTTTGTTTTTTACAGTATTCACAAACTGGGCGTACTCACATTTCAACATGGATACGTACAAATGTAGTTTGAATTCGGATGAATGAAGTACAATTTCTTACTATTTAATACTAAAGAATTTTATCTATATAAAATAAAACTACTGTTCGTTATGGCAACTTGTGCGTGTGCGGGTGGAGCTTAATCAACGGAGTTTCTTTTGATTAGATAGGATTAGGCTCCACCTTCTCAGTTTGCTTTTAATATTTCCAAGAATAAATTAAATATGCCAACTTCCTGTTACTTTCGTTTAGTTAGTGTTAGCATTGTACGTAGGGTCCCCCTGCAAACTCCCTTGATGAAGTAAAGCTGTGTGATTCTTCTAATTACCAATTGTCTCTTATATGAAATTACCACAAGTTGACAAGAAAGTTCAAATTTCCGCATGACAAGTGCCTCTTTCGTCTCCCATTTTGCCCTTTTCCACGATCCCAAAGTTTTCTTTCCTCCAACATACAACTGTTTACCAAACTGGAGCAAAATTAGCCATGATGTGAAAGTACTCCATTCGATACTCGAAAAGAAAAACCGATAAAAAGGACCCAGGCGCCCCCAGTAGGCAAGGAGAACTGAGTTTGCGTAGATGCAGTACAGCATAACAGTGGAATGAAGGAAGAGTAGAAATGGTCCTGAGAAACTCCACAAATTAGCATTAAGTAGTTGTAAAGCCCTATACACATGTCGCACATTTTTCGGTTGTCTTAAGGAAGGTCGGCATCCAAGATAACTACGCTTAGCTGAAGACAACTCTTTAGTAATGATAATTGTTGTGTAAAAGAGGTACAAGAAAAATACTGCAAAAATGATTGAAATGTTGCTAGATATAGAAAATATGAGATAGGTCTGTAGCAGCGGCATGACAATCCGCAAAGGCGTGAACGACCTGTAAAGCTTTTCGGGAATTAAGTGACCAATCGACACATTACCTCGTGGCTTATAGAAATAAAAAATACTACAGCACAGGCTCAGTGTTTTTATGAGAACGATTGGAGCGCAAACAAATACATCGCAAATGTAGGCAGCCCGTTTTGTCTTCTGATTTACTGAAGACGGCAGGTGTGCATCTGAAAAGGTCAAATCGCAGAAGAGCGTATTCATTAGAAACAATAATTTGCAAGATTTCAGGTTATTTTATTAGGTCACCTGTGAAGTAGTCTAGAAACGTTATAAATCCATTTGCGAACCTCACTATGTCGGTGCCGTTCCAATATCAACGAAGAATATGCTACTGTGAAAGTAAATACAGCGATGAAATGGGAGATGCTGAGGTTCAAATGAACAATGTCGCGTTCCAAGTAACGGTCAATGACACAGTATAATAGGTACATGTTCCAAATCCAAACTATAGTAACACATCGTTTCATCTTGGAAATGACGTTTGGATCATCGATTAGAAGGAAACGATGTGTGTCAAGATCAAATCCAATCTGAGATGCGCCAAGCTTCCGACCAATTTGTGTTACAAAACCTATCCATCGGAATACGCGCTTCGTGAGCATCCTTAGTAAACGGGAATCGGAGAAAGTGGCTTAAGTGGTGGCAGTTGTATCAGCATGTTCAAGTAAACGACACGAAAGAACTGTGTGTTTTAGCAAATTCGAAGGGTTCTCTCATTCACAATGAGGCAAGTCTCAAAAGCGAACAGGAAGGCTTGTATTAGTTACACCCAGGAATTCAGATAGATAATTTGCAACCTAGACTTACATTTATTAAACAGAGACTACAAATCAAATATTATTTATGCCTAAGCTATTTCATTGATAATTCTATACAATCTATTTCCTTCCGGTCTTCGTCCAGAGTTCACAAACTGGTAATGCTCGTGGAAGATTACATAGTAAAGCATGAAGTAACTTAATTTATAGTTGATTGCAATACGTGCATATAAAGAGGGGTTACATGGAATTTATTATATGTAGCTCAAACTAATTGAAAATAGTAATATTACGCATGGCAGCTAAATGCATGTAAATCATCCAAGTGACCATACAAATTTTAGGCCTTGAAACGTGTTCATTCGAAATCTCGTGTAGTGTTTCGGATTGGAGGGCAATGTTATTTTTTTCAATAAACCAATTAGAAATATTATGAGACTGGGCGTCTCTTGGTAATTTGAAAAAAGACGATAATAATGGCTTAATGATAGTCGTCAATTCGATTATCCCTTCAAAGCGAAAATCAGCGAGGTTATATCAATACCATAAGATTCTAATTGGGATAATCGTGTCATCCAAATGTCATTTCGACATATCCCAGACAACCATTCAATTAACTAGCAGGTGATTATGTCTGCGAGAACCGGATGTGAAGGGCAACTGAACTGGTTTCATGTATCTTCTCCAAAAGGTATATTTTGTAGGGAAATTGAATGATTTTATTTTTCAGTAACTGTGGCTTAAGTGTAAAACATTGAAAAGGATAATGAACACATAAATCAAAAAGTAAAAATTTGGGTGGGGAATGGAATTTGCTTGCATTATGCATTAAAGTACCATTACAAAGTTACGTATACATTTAAGGGATAAAAAACCTTGTCATAAGTTTATAATTGAGTTTCTTTATATCGACTGGCAATTCTATATTATAATTTTGTTTGTCTCGTTTGTATTAGGTACATAGTTTAAATACTTCCAGTACGTTGCCGCGTTCATGAAAAGACATTCTGTTGACCTTGTACGGTTTGGAATGAGCAAATGTGTCTGACCTCAATCAACTATTCGAAAGTGCTGTCTGGAAAAGTGACAAATATCGAAGACTATTATTTGAGTTGTCAAGCATGTTGAATGTACCCAAAATAGTTCCTCGTTCGTTTCGTCTGTCTGTCAACGTCAAGTATATCATTGATCATATTTCGAGATGTGCGTCCTGCGTCACTCATCCTATAAAATTTTTCTAGAAAAATAGATTTAAAAATAAGTAGAAAATAAAATGACCTGTAGTATTTGCGAAAAAGACTAAAATGATGGTTAGGAAAGCGGAAAGTAGCTATTTCCGAGTTAATATTTGTCTGTGCAATTTTTAGCAACATTATAGTTGCACTCAGCACTTTATAAAATTCGCTGCACTTATTCTTTGTACAAACAGGAAAACTTGAAAGCTCAACGTTGACACCAGGCAGGGTTGTCGGTAGTTAACAATCACGTGGTCGAAGTTTCAAGCTTGAACGCTTAAGAACCGTTCTTGAGATTTCGCGGATGAATCCAGACGGACGGACAGACAACCAAGACGATTTTATAAAGCAGCTTTCGCTACTTAATAAACAGTTCAATAATCATTACAACCACAGAAGAGATTCCAAGTATCATTGACAATATTAAAAAATCATTAAGTACAACTAATGGCATAGGATATGCATCTTTAATCGCTGGTTTGTTCTTGTCCTTTGAAAAGTAGTACAAATACCAGAGTCTCATTGGCACGGCCAAAGTAATGCTTGATGCATTTATTCCAGCCTCCTGCAATTGATCCATTACAGAATACAAGTTATTTAATGCATTAAAGTCACCATGAAGTGCGTCCCACTTGTTGAGAAATCCAGCCTCATCGAGAAACATCATGTTTTGCTTAAACACTTCTGAAAACGTCGACCGTTTAATCACCCAAGGTATATTTTGAACAACCATGTCAATATGTATGGTTGGCGATGTCCATAATTGTGGAAGGAAAACTCTTAGTACATCCTTTTGCATTTTTATATGATGCAAGTAATCCAATGAAACCAGTTCATCTGCGTTTGCAATATCCACAATTTCCTCCAATTCAGAATGGGTTAGATTACCTCTTGCATCTGGTGATAGTGACGTTAGATGCATAGCGACAGCTAATTTCCTGACTCCATAAAGCCATATGGGAATGTATTGAACGGCAGACTCGAGTTGTCCCAAATATGAGGAATTGTCATTTTTCAAAGTCTTCATGGAAACTAACCAATCAAGAAGATGTGGCACGTCACCCCCTCCTAGTATTTGCGCTGCACTAAATGTTGTAACATTCAATTTACTTTGAGCAAGATCCTCCAGTGTCAAGGGATAAGTTGACTCAGCCGATTTCGTTAAAAATGAATAAACAGTCCCTTTGTAGGTCTCGTAGAGTGTCATCATTGGTAGCCAAAACAGCAGACAGTTCCTTAAAGTATGCCGCTGGTTGCTGTTATCAAATCTAAACGAAGGCCCACTCGCTATTTCCTTGCGTAATTTGGTTTGCCCAACTAAAAAGCTAAATATCTGCATGGGCGCAAGTAGCAGCTCATCCATTAAGTTGAAAACTTCAAGTTGCTTGTGGTGAAAGCGAGCAAAAGTTGTGATCATGAATAGTAAACAAAGTAACGTAAAGGAGAACCCCAAAAGAAGCCAAATGAAACCAGAGAAAGGTGTCAGCAGGGAGGTATGATATTTGTGTATGTTTCGTTTCATAGTCATGAAGCCCCACTGGTAGAATATGGCATTGACTCTCAAAACTTGAAGCTTTAGATGACGTATAATTTGTAAGTGGTAGAGGTCCAAAGGAGCTCGCCATTTCATATAAACGAGTTCCATGTCAAAATATTCGTAACCGCTGGAAGTTTTGTAGGTGTAATTTAATTTCGAGGATAGTACATGTATCACACAGTGCTCAACTATTGGCGGGCGGTTTTCAACTGAGAATTCCACACTGTGATCGCAAGTCTTTAGGCGTCGTATTTTTTCCTCAAATACCAGATCTGTATCGATATACCATCGGTTGAAGTTGAAGTTGGTAAAGACTGATTTTAGTTCCTGGCTGATGGTTCCTATTTCTTTGCGCTGCATAACTCTTGGATGTAAACATGCAGGGCATATGCTGTATATGTCCGAAAGATCGGATATGACGTAGCATAAACTTTTGTATGAGTTGCAAATGGATTGTAACCGGCGAACATTTCCTCTACTTAGTTGCTGATTTGAAACCAGGACAACTACAGTGTCATTAATACACCACAACTCTTCCAAAACGTTTCGTGAAAATCGAAATAAAATATCAATGTTCGAAAATATATTTAGCGTGCAAACTTGTTTTGATGATGAAAATTGAGCCAGATTGTTTTGATGATTCCTGTGCAACAAATTTCTAACTTTGTGAGGAGTGAAAGATTTCGTTAATAGTGACATTACTTTCAAAATTGCATCCAATGAATGCAATGTATCTCCATCACTGTCGATTTCGCCGAAAAACACACTTGCATGACAGAGTTTGAAATTGTTGAAAATTGAGCGAACGTTTCGTGGGATATTAACTTCTAGAAAATTGGTATCCGGAGCAACAGCACCAAACAAGGGGATTAATAGGACAATTTTTATAGTGAAAGAGACCATCGTCAGACCAATTTATTCGGTTGACTATTTTCCCGTTTCAATTTTTCATAGAAGCTAGCCTACCATAATTTATAATACTAGTTCCTTTACAAACGTCTGTTGAAGTTGCCATCACTCAGAAGGACCTTGTTGCTTGGTTCAGTTCTCAAACACTTCAGAAGACATTTCTGAATTGTAGTTGCGAGGAAACACGATGTATGCATTACCATTGACCGTTGCCTATTATGGCTAATACACAATATGAATCTTGCTTGATACTTGTTTTGGTGTAAAACAACAAATCAAATAAAACCCTGCAACGCTAGAATTAACCTTTGCGTGAAGGCATCTGCATAATCCTGGCATGGGCAATACAGGTCGTCATATCTTGATTTTTGACCTCCTGTGGGAGTCCAGGGGTTGAGTAGGGGACCTATAGAGGTTGTAAAATCCTGCTGTTTGACCCCCTGTGGGACCGCAGGGGGATGACTTGGGGACCTAGTTATTTTTATTACCTCATATAGAGGTATGTATATCCCAAAAAAAGGAACCCACGTTGGCATTTTTTTAATTCGGGCACCTGCAGGAACCTGTGAAAGGTTTATCCAAAAATTTGCATGTTCTTACTTGGGGCTATTCCAATGCCCCCACAAAGTTTCAGCCGATCGGATTACACGTATAGGCTACAGGCGTTACACGGAGCCCCAGAACCACGGGGAGTCGGAGAGTCGTATGGACGGGATACCGATCGACGACCATGAGTAACCTTATAAAGCTATTGCTCCACCGCACAAAGCTTAATAACAAGAAGCCTAAGTCCATCTACTCAAGCATAAAAAATAAATGATGATAACACTTACTTTTTGAAAATTATGTTACCTTCAGCTTTATGTGAAGCGAGTCCTTAAATTATGGGTCGCTTCATACTTGTCAGCAGCCTGTCCCACTGAGTTTCTGCAGTTGTTTCGTACTTTTTGTATTAAGACCATCTTCAATGTAAGATATAAATGGCCTCGTTAACCAAAAAAAGCGTATAATCGCAAGAAACTTTCTAATGTCATCTATTGTTGTCCAAAACAGTTGAAAAATTCACATTGATTGGCAATGGTAAAATTATGTCTTCATTATAAAAGAAAGCAGAAAAGAACGTAGGTGTATTACATAGTTTTTATTTCATTTATCAGGGAAAATTCGAAACACCAAAAAGGAGTTACTGGACACGGCATGTGGTTTTCACAATAAGCAATCAAACCATCGTTTGTACTATCTTGCGACGACCACTAGATATGATCCATGATGTCATTTTCATTTTCATTTACGTAATCCTGAAACATGCTTACGTTATGGACAATAAATTAGCATCAAGTAATTGAAACAGAGAAAATCATTTTAATTGGGCGCTACCGAAGATAACGAAAAATTTACGAATTTGTCTTGTCACGCCTATTACAAAAATCCATGAAGCTAACAGCACAGTAGTTAAGACCCAAATTCATTAAGCACCGTTAACACGAAAGTGACTACATGAGGCACCAGCAGTTACCGTAATATTATTATAACTAGTCAGTCATTCTTCACCGCTCAAACATGTCAGTTATAAGGTATAATTTCTTGAAAATCTTTTACGCACTGACATTGATTATCGTTTCGATACAAACTAATCATACCGCAATGATCCCTACGATTTCAAGCTTATCCTTTCACCGACAGGTATCGACAAGCATAGAGGCAATTATTTCTCAATACCCTTTATGCGAACACTTCTATTCCTGTGACAACAAGTATCAGTTTTTCCTCGACCTTAATGTCCCGAAAATTTCCCAGTTGTCATCGGGTGTATTTCAGGCAGTGTCTAGGTCAAATACTACGTATCGTCGGCATGAAGATATTCATCGTTACGTTCAAACAGATCAGTGCACTATTGCCATAATGGTTGTGATAATGTTAAGTACAAGCTTTGAGGAATGGGTTCATCAAAAGTTGATTCCACGTTTTCGCCCAATTTTGAGGAAAGACGAAGATTTTTTCGTCTTCTTGACCCCCAACCAGCAAGTTTCGAATGAGGTTTTGCTATCCGTAAACCTTGGGGCAAAGATCAAGAGCAAAATTTCGTTTTTTCCAAATTCGAACGATCAATATCAAAGTAACTACGTGTCTTTGTTTGGGGGATATCAAGGAGAAAGTTTTATTATAGATGCAACCAACGCGCCCCTGAAAACTTTTCCAATCTTTGCAAACGCATTCAATGGGAAAACATTTAGAGTGGCAGTGCCAAAAGTGCCCTTCCGCCTCGAAATACGTTTGGACAAAGACGGCAAGTATTACCCAGCTCGAGGTTTCTATAAGTGGTACTTGGTGGAAGCAATGAAAAAATTTAATTTCTCTTGTGATTTTTTCCACGCCTCTTTCGGTGGAGGAACGGGAAAGCAACTTGAGAACGGAACTTGGGTAGGGGCATTAGGAGACGTGCTTTATAACCGTGCTGATATTTCATTCATGATTGGGTTGATTTACAGTCGTCATAAGTTCATAGGCTGGTCTGCAGTTATGCTCTACGAATGGATGGTATTTGTTACGCACTCTCCCAAGCAGTCCTACTCACCTTTAGCCATTTTTTGGCCATTCACAGTAGAAATGTGGTGCGCTGTTCTTCTGACGTTTGTACTGATTACGTTGGCCTTAAAAAAGATGGCAAGCGTAACTTCTGCCGGACGTGCACTGTGGTCACTTTCATCATCACTTCAGTATGCATACTCTACTTTCATAGATCAAGGGGGGAAAGTATATCGGAGTTCTGATTCCACTCGCGTCCTCATCATATTCTGGTTATACTTTGCATTAGTGACGTCAACAGCGTATAAGTGTAAAATGGTAGGACTTATAGCTTTCCCTGTAAACACCTGGATTCCCTCTTCGTTTCCCGAGTTGTCGGTTTCACATTTTAGAGTGGCATTGAATACGATAGGGAAAGGTAAAAGTTATCCAATCACCTTAAACAATTCACGTATGAATGTAAAAGGTAAAAATACAGTAGTTTTTTAACTACCCTAAAGCTGGCGCTGCTTACACCTGGTTGACGGAATCACCGAACCCTATTATGAGCCAATTAGCGTCTCGAGCGGTATTTATACGGGATAGCGTGACTTGCGTAGAGAGAGCGATTCATGAAGACGTGGCGTGTATTGTCTCCAAGGGCGCTTTGGATTATGCAATGGTGAAAAGCCTTTCTGGGAGGAACGGTCATGTACCAATCGCGGAATCGAAGGAAATTGGGATGTTTGTACATGATGGTTGGGTAAGACTAGGAAAATGCGCAACCCTCAATTAAAAAGAATATTTTAATGACTACGCAAATTTTGTGGGGTAATTATACAGAACTTTGAAAAACGATCTATCATTGGACACACCTTCGATTTAACAATTCAAGTGGCGGGACAGATGGGGCTTATTCAAAAATGGTTTCAAATGGACAATCAGTTTATTAAGAAAGAGAAAAATGAATGGAACAGGTCACACAACATCAGCAGCACGACGGGGTTTGTCGAAGACAATTCTCCTAAACCATTGATTCTTTCTCAATTTGAAGGGATATTTTTAATTTGTACTTTCAATTTACTTGTGGCGACTGTAAAATTTTCGCATGAGCTATATAATAAGCACTCTGAAATTAGAAATCAAAACAAAAATCGGTGGCAAAAAGTTTGAGCGCAGAGCAGTCTAAATCGATGAAAGATATGCTAGTTTTTAGCTTCGAATCTTAATAATCGACCTCGACGCATCCTTTTGGAATGTTTTCTTGTTTTGCTTTTAATCCCTCGGCAACAACAGTTTTTGTCAATCACCAAGTGAAACTTTGCTTTGTGTGTGTCATCTACGGAATTTTCAACTAGGAATTCTGGGTCCAATGCAATTGAAAGTTGCGTGACTGGACAGAAGGAAATGATGTTAATTCAGACATACACGATAGGGTTACACTACAACATCTCGCATTTCACCATGCACATGGTTCACACCAGTTAATACAGGCAGTAGTTATGGGTACACGGTAAAATGTTTATTGAACAACCTTTTGATTTCATTTCTGCCAAAATAGCAAACTGGCGAGGCATTTTGTATATAGGCTGTGGTGTTGTTGCGTAGCTTCATGAGTTTCGATCAATAAACTGCTGATTAGTTAAAAACAACAAACTCATCAATAACAAAATTAGCGACTACCTTCGCAAACTGGAAACCAGGAGAGGTGTAGAAAGAGCATTTCCGCAGAGTCTATTTGAGTGGAATCCAGGATCCGATTGCAAGAGAGGCAGCACTAAATTGTATAATATATGACGAGATTCTGTTCATGCTTACCGTAGACCGTACGTAAACTGTTGCTACCATAGGAATTCAAATGGTAAGTCATATACCTAGTTGTGCGGTCAGTTCGGCAAAATTGATTTCTTGTAATTGTGACTATTAAACATGTAAATTATCTTCCAGTGGAAAGTGGAAAAAAATTCTATATATACCAGTTAAAACTAGATTTTCCATGAAAATTGCTATGTAAAATTTCGAATCGCTCAATTCACTAAGTAGTGTATCGAAGTTACTGTTCTTTCTTTCTTTACGGAAATTGCAGTATATTCCAGAAAATTTTAGCGGATCCACAAACCACTCAACACGCTCTTGCCAGTAAAATTACTGTAATTTTTGAAAATGGCACCCATTAGGCTTAACTTTGACATTCATTCCTACAAAATTCTCCGGCGTCAGTGAATACAATGCCACTTGCCTTTTAGTAGCCTTTCTTAACATTAAATTTGATTTTACATTTTGTCAAATATTGTCATAGACAAAGCAAATCCACATATCACGACGAGCGTCCAAGCCAATGTTGAATTTAGCCAGTATTTTGAATCACACTTTATAATTTTAATCGTTACATGATGCTTTCGGAGCATAATAGACGCGCTATAAAGATTCACAAATTGATATTCAGGACATTGCCCAGCCTGCCTGTACACTGGAACGATGAATTGACAAAGTTGAATACGTTCGCCCAATTTAATCAATGGATCCCCTGGTTAGCCTTTATATCAATAGCATTTCCCTTCAAATGCATCATCAGTCTGTCCGGATGTGTTTATTACGGATACTGGAATCCACATCGACAGTTTTCTCCCATTCATGTTCTCTTTTCATTTGCCTACGCAGCATTTTTATTGAGTGCCTGTGTTATGGCACTCTCAGTAGTTTCGAACGTGAAGTTACTACTAAAAGGCTTCAACAGTTTACTTCATTTGGAACGGATACTAACACTAACCTCATATGAGCGGAAACTCGGTCCACGAGTTACACGTTCTCTTCAAGCATTTGATGTCACACTCTACGGGATTACTGTGTTATGCGTGTTATTTCCGATGGCGGCAAGTTTCTTTGCGATACGTAAACGTTTCGACACGCTGTACTACATTCTAGGCGACTTGTGTCCTGGACAACTTACTTTCAATCTGTGTGTCAGGTGGATTTTTTTATTTCCAATGATTTGTGAGATCAGCCGAAGCATCTCTTTTTTTCTTGTGATTTGCTTGATCGCAGCGGATAGCACGATGAACATTGCACATTTACTGATTCGACAAAGTGAAATTAACATTTATAGGTTTTTTCGGATGTACAGAATGTTTAGCTTAATTTATGGAATTTTCGAAAGGAATGTT
Organism: Akabosia matsudoensis; assembly: GCA_019593645.1. Lineage (NCBI taxonomy): Eukaryota > Metazoa > Arthropoda > Collembola > Entomobryomorpha > Paronellidae > Akabosia > Akabosia matsudoensis. The sequence continues at coordinate 13,996 of VICI01000707.1, forward strand.
TCCATCATAACATGTATAGGATGGACCACTACATTTTGGGGGTTTGTGATAACTATTTGGATTCTTGTCAGTGGACATGGCAGACTTTCCCTTAACACATGTGGAGTTTTTGTGGCTATCGCAGTCGTTCTAATTTCGTTACATGCTTTCTTTCTTCCTGTAGTTTTCAACATAAATGCGCTATTTTTTAGAATGGCTGAATTTGGAAAACTGTACGCGAATCAGGTGAAAGTATCAGATTCCTGGCGGAAATTGTCACTGCGGCAAGGAATGTCGCTGCAAGTTTTGCATATTCGATTTGGCCCATTCTTTAAAATTCGGAGAGACTTCGTTGCGAGATATCTACAAAGTCTCATGTTGAGAACTTTTGATATGATTCTCATTTTTCCCAACTTTTAACAAGGAGCTTTATTACAAGGTAGTTAGGTTTAGGTACATAAGTAAGTAGATTATCAGTAAATTTTGTGAATGACAGATCAAGGACTATTGATTTATTGTAACAAAAAATTAATGTCAAATGTGTACATGAATCTGTTAAGCTCTCCATAGCTTTAATCATGTTTTATGTCAGTTAACGTCAATCAAAATATGTAGTGATAAAAACATCCAAATGAAGATGACCACTTACACGTTACACGAAAATACAACAAGTTTTCCACGCAAGATTCGCAATTGCAAGCTTATTTTGCTCAAAGAACGTACAAGCTAGTTTTATGAAGATTTGTAAAAGTAAATCACACATAATTGGAAAATATGAATTTACCTCTCGTATTTCTTGTCTTCTTGTTTGATGCAACTGTTGGTGAGCTATTCACATATCCAAATGATATTCCAATTCCCCGTAATTTCTCGTTCAAACCAATGAGATATGTAATTGATTGTTGTTTATTTTCGTTTTTGTGCTATTTTAGAGCGTTCAAATGCAATCAGAGAACAATGGGCTATTGGAAACTTTACTAAACAGGACTCGGTAAATCCCATTTTAGGGCCTTTAGACTCGACTGCATTCTTCTGTCCGGTCAGAAAGAAATTTGTTCTTTGGGAGGAAAAAGATGTCTTTAATCCGACAGCTATAGTCAAATCTGGAAAGATTCATCTCCTGTACAGAGCTGAAGATGAAGTTGGTGCGTTTGCAGGTACCTCAAGAATTGGATTGGCTACAAGTACAGACGGTGTTACTTTTGATCGCGAGGGGCAACCCATTTTCTTCCCTGATAATGACGATGTCCGGAAGTATGAATGGGAAGGTGGATGTGAGGATCCGCGAATCGTTGAAGACTCAAATGGAACATACTATATGACTTACACGGCATTCGATGGAAAACTGGCTAGGTTGCTAATAGCAACTTCGACGGATCTAAGACACTGGACAAAACATGGTCCACTATTCGGACGTGTAGAAAATGGGGCATACCTAGATCTATGGTCCAAATCAGGATCCATAGTGACAGAGCTCCAAGGCGACCGTTTTGTCGCAAAACAAATCAACGGCAAGTATTGGATGTACTGGGGTGATACGAATATGTACGCTGCTACTTCCACAAATCTTATTGACTGGACACCCGTTCTTGCGGCGGACGGTGAAGACGGCGCGACGGACTTCAATTTGGCAGTTATTTTTGGCCCAAGGCCGGGGAAATTTGACAGTGACCTAGTTGAACCAGGTCCACAAGCTTTCATTCTACCTAATAACCAAAATGGCATTTTGCTCATATACAACAGTAGAAACAAGAATCCACAAAATGGAGGCGATCCGAAACTACCTGAGGGTACGTATTCAGCAGGGCAGGTACTTCTCAATGCATCGTCACCTACACAGTTGGTAGATCGGACGGAAGAGTACTTTTTGACACCCGACAAAGATTATGAAATAATCGGACAGGTGAACAATGTTGTATTCGTCGAAGGATTGGTGAAATATGAAGAAAATTGGTATTTGTACTATGGCACAGCAGACTCTAAAATTGCTGTGGCCAGCATTCAGTTATAAATAATGCACTTTAGGAATTCATTTGTTTTGTCTCTCCGTACGTAAGATTGTTATGATTTTCGTATTAAAATGTTACTGGGTATAGATGGTACACAATTCCTGTATTTTCAGATTGTTTCCTAGAATCTTAACGTTTTTAATCACATACAATGTTCTCAAAAAGCATTCATGGCCGGACTAACGATTATTTACTACCTCCAAACAACCAGTGTAAACAATATTCCTTTTGGTCTACAACTCATATTATGCTTCATCACTCTAAATGAACTGTTAGTGAAAATATTCATTTTCATGCGTACGTAGCTCAAATTTCAAGTTTGCAAATATACAGATACGCATAAAAACTTGGACATCCTTCCCAAAATATAATACATACATAATAATATCATGCAGCACGGTCTTTGTAAATGCTTACAAGCGTGTATGACGCACGTGCTTGTAGGGTGTGTCGAGGCAGAAAAGGGGGTGGACACGTGCGAAAGTGATGCTCAACTTGCATGTTGAAATATTAGTTTTCTTCAGGTTCGGTGGCTTTTCCTCTTGAAAGGCTTTCACTTTTTTCGAAAGGGGTCAAGTAGATTCATATGTTATTATTGCTTTCACTGACTATGAAATAATAACCTGTCAATGTGAAGCATACACGTACTAAGGGCGCACATTTGAAATTCTATTCTACTTCAGAAATTCGAAATATCTTTACCGACTTGGGTACAGAACATACGATGATTTTTTTAAACAATCATCAGCAAGTGTCTCTATTTGATTTAGATTCACATGCCAATAACTATTCAGGGCTTGCTCCTGGATTTATACGACAACAGTTAACCAGAAACATGTATTAGAAAGTAATCAACGGAATGCTTTAAATTAAAGAGTTTCGCTCATAAGATCGTATTTATATGCAGCAAGTGTCGGCTTATCATATCTATGGACTTCCTCATCCTTCTGTGCGGCCGTGTCAAGGTAACGTAACGTCTAGAAAAATAATCCAGCATCACCCTGCCAATGCCATTATCAGTGTAATACACAAGCCTATTACCTAATTAAGTGACACTTGGGACGAGATCAGCTACTTGTAATAACAGTCTTGTCGAACTTTATTCGCAAGATATTGCCGAAATTCCGTTACACTACTTCGCTAATGAATATCAAGTCCAGTGATAAAGGCGAGGCGGTGTCTGCATAAAGTATCAAGCTTCTACATTTAATTACCCTGGAAGCAATTAGATTAGACGAGATGGCTCTTTGTGCGACCGCAGTACATAGCATCTTTACGCAAAACATTATTCATGAACCTTGAAAAATAAGCTAAGGATTGAATCTGTTCAACCAACACTGACTCAAAAGGATTTACTCATGCGAGCATTTCCACGCTTTCCTCTACAAGACAAGCAATCCGAATTCTAAAAAGCAACTTGTATCATTACTGTAACTGTAAATGAGTCCAAAAAATACTGAAGACGTTGCGATACTTCTTCAGGTTTTGTCACTATCGTTAATTTGGTCATAAAATTGCTTTCACTGATATGTGCTCACTTGTACTCTTATCTACCACACGTGTATCATTTTGCCTGTATACATTCAATGAATTCTTACGGTACTCAGCGTTTTCAAAGCGTCTTTACTCTCATGTACTATAGGCAACTAAATTAGATCAAGGCCACCAATCGAAAGTAACCAGTAGCCATACAGTCGTTCCGCAGACTGATAAAAAATATGAAAAAGATGATGTGAAATGAAGTTCCACAAAATTGCATGAAATATGTCAGAAATTTTTTTAGCCAATATACTTGCAATAACTTTGGCATTCAATAATTTCAATTGATGAGGCTGTGCACACGTCGGAAGGCATTTCAATCTGTCATTGTATGCCTTATGCGTGCAGACTGCAAAACCATTTGGCATCCATATGTTGAAATATGTGCTACGGAAAACACGAGCAGATTGAAACCAACATCGTAAAGATGAAGATTCACATTTCACGCCCGTTTCATCATCATCACACTACGAAAACGATCCTTTATCTATCAATATCAAATATATAGCAAAGATGTTTCATTTTCATCAAGAATGCATTAGGTATTTGGGATGAGGCATTTTTGAGCTAACTCTTCCGAAAATGTGCCTCCTTAAATGAAAAAAGTCTAATCTCTTAAAAAGTTGAGAATATTTATTTGTGATACCCTTTTGATCCATTTCTTGATTACAATCACATATACAATGAAAATATTACAATCCTTTCTTTTTTCCAACTTTCTCCGTAATCAGACACGGATCAACTTAAATAATAGAGCTTTCCCTTGATGTGCTGCGTCCTATTCTCTTAAATAGCTAGGTACAGTTTTTTACGCAGCACGATCTATTTTGATCTGATGATATAAAAACACAATAGTTTCAGTTTTCGTGTACAACTAGTCTTTTTCTTGATTAAAACTTGACAGTAAATTAAGAGCCATTTTTAATAACTTTCCTTCCCAAAGGAACGCTTTGCTAAGCTTACCCTTCATGTGCAGGTAAAAAGAAATAAACTCTTGAATTCCTATACGTACATATAAATATATATACATTCTACAAAATAGCTTATTCTTCTCTTACGCTATCTTTAATTTTGCTAATATATTTGGTATTCCATTTGTACTACAGGAGATAAAACATCCCTGATCCTTTTGAATTGGTTCCTTCCTGTTTCCGAGTATTTTTCCCGTCTTCTCACATTTAAAAATAACTCGTATATGTAGAGCAAATCAGTAAGTACTTTCCGGTACTGAGAAATACCCCTTGAGTATGCTTAAAAACGTTAAAAGAATATGCTGTATTTGTGTATTTGTTTTTTGGAAAGTATCATATAAAACATGTAACTATCCATTACATCACCAGTTTTCATATAAATTAGCACCGTGATATCATTTGTAACACTACCAGTTTCGCAACCTAAACATAAACATTCACAATCTTATCAATTTACTTATCGGAATGAAGAAAAAAATCGTGCGTATTACATATGTTGTACAACTGTTTAAAAAGTTGAAAGTATTCTATACATCGATTTACATCGTTTCCCCTTGTATGTACACACATACTTTCAAGAATGATGCAGGTATGTCATGGAAAGTTTGACTAGAATAAAATAGGAATATAAAATTGACGTACAAAGCATTTTTCACGCATCAGACGATGACGCACACAACAAATCTCTCACTATAAAAGTAGCATAAAACATTTAGAACAGGAGCCATAGAAATATTATGGCCAACAAAAACGAATTATTTTCTACACAACCTTTCACTTCTGTACAGAAAGCAGATGTACCCAAATGGTTATCAAGTTTCTTTTGGCAAGTTTGAACTATATGTTCAATGAGTCAAACCAAACATGTTGTGATAGGATTACCTTTACATATGTATTACACATTATTGGAGATATAATTTAATATTTTACATCGAACCTATGATGGGATGTATGTACGTAACAATAATTATTAGACGTTCTCTATAGATCTATATTCTTACCACAAGTTCAAATATCTTTTACGAGATTTTTCATGAAGGTAATTGAATACACTTTGCGAACTTTGACCTTATTCTAACCCCGCGGGAGTTTCATAGGTACAGTTAAATACAAATTAGGTTGGAACGAGAGCGTAGCCCTCAACTTGGCAAATCCGTCAAAAGCTCATTACTAGCTTAACCGTACGAGAGTCCGCATCTTATTTATGAATGACGCACTTTAACTGGCGATTTATTTTACAGTTTAACGACATATTGTGACGAGCTTGGAATCAGTCCTATACCTATATCAGTTTGGAATTTAGTTAACCAACCGTCTATCCAGTCATTGCCTTCCACTAGAATTATCTTAGGAAAACATATCAGCAAAAAACAAAACGTGTCACAAATCACGACAGAGGGCGTAGATAGCTACATGATAAAGAAATAAAAATATTATTTTTAAGTACGAATTTTAAAAGATGGGCTGCTTCACATGGATAAAAATTAAAGAGCTGTAAGAGAATTTTTATTACGAAAATAGTATGGGCACCTTTATTCCTTTAAACTTTAAAATCAACAAGCGCACAATACACTTTCGCACTACCTTCAAAGAATTGAGAAAGGTAATACGTAACCTACTGTTTGCAGGTAAAGAATAAGTCGATAATATTCTGTCTTAAGATATTTTGAAGTCTTGAGTTAAGAATGTTGACGATTTGATGTGATTATGAGATTGAATACCCGTGGTTCCATCATAAAATTACAGATTACTACTATAGAAACTATCGACGCATTAACGATGACTGGAGTTGTAAATGCATTGAGGTGGGAGTTTCTCTGTTGATCAGGGCGGCAGCAGATGCAGCGACAACGGCAGCGCTTGCGTTAAACCTATCAGGTGGGGAAACAAATGAGAACTTTATTACGCTTTTCTCTTCTATCAACATTTGCACACAGGGAGATATGAATTTAAAAGACGAATGGGGCTAAGAGAGAAGAAGGACACATTATAGGTACCAAAGTTTGATTAAATTGATTTACTGGGATACCTTATAGCTACAAGACCTAAATACTGGTACTGGTAAAGTTCGTCACAGAAAATACAAGTACAAGGCGAGAATTACATTTTTATCTTTGTCATGCAGTAGTATCTACGGACAGGAGCAATTGCCGCTAGTGACTTTAGTCGAGTTATAGTATGTAGTCTATAGTCTAAACAGCAATTTTAAGGATGTTTTTGATAATTTTAATGTCGATAGCGTAATCAAGGCTCGTTTTTATATGTACATATTCTGAAGGTATAAATGAAATCGGGAAGAAATAAGTAGTCGTACATAGTATTACATCCTTAAATGATAAGAATGTTCTGCAAAAGCATTTTCAAGAAGGGCAATAAATAGTTTACAACGTAATTTAGCACTGGTCAAGGCTAATTTGTGGAACATAGCGCGTTTACAGAATCTACCAAACGGGACAAAGAGCTATAGAATAGTGGTGAACTAACTACAAAGTGAAGAAAAGATGAAAGTTGGTTTTTACCGAGAGCGTTTTAAAAGATTTTTTTGATCGTTAATTTTTTTTGTTGATGAGAGTTTGTGACCTACACGTTATCTTCCATCATGGCCCCATTACCATTCTTATTACTGCAGATGCAAACACTCGTAGTTGTAGATGTGGGCGGACCTTCACCTCCCTGGGCTCCAGACAGCAGCTGGTGCACCCCACCTCCTCCACTTGGCATCACGTTCAAATGGTGATGATGCTGTTGCTGCAAGTTGTTATGGTGGTGGTGGTGATGATGATGGTGACTATTTAGATGATTTTCCTGCTGCTGATTTTCATCTGAATTGTGTTTCTTGAGAGTTCCTCCATGCGATCCCATTGTAATCGTTCCTCCTCCATTGGAATGAGTCGTGGCGAGAAGAGACCCGTGCTTTCCCGTCACCGTGGCCCCGTTTCCTAGCCTGTTATTATTAGCAATAGAGCCATTCAAAATAGTCCCAACTGAAGAGCGACGTCGCTCGAAACTGAGATTAGTGAGTAGTGTGCGTCTGCTAGAAATCCCTCTGTAAAAACAATGTCACAAAAAGGTGGAAAACTGAAATAAAAATAAGCCGGACTAGTAACAAATAAAATTAATGGTTTGATATACTAAAAAGCATTTTCTGTTTTTTTTTCTTCTCTTAAAAAAAACAAAAAAATTAAGCAAGTTTGTTCAGAAAGATGAGTACTACACCAATAATACATACATGCTCCAGATTTACTTCCTCAAGGACAGCTTTAGCAAAGAATATTACCACGTTTATACTGCATTCCATATTTTTGCAACTAGAACATAATTTTAACCGCCTTCACCATGGATTCCATTCACACATGTCCCAAATAGAAGGTTTTACGATTACCAGGAATTCCCAAAACTGGAACGGAGCAAGGGTAACCAAGTGACTGAGAGGCATATATCTATTTTTACCCAGAGAAACGTATGGCGCAAACTGACATAGCAGGAGAAAAATAGACATTTTACGGCGAGGAAAGAAATAAAAGAGCACAACGGGCATCTATTTTAAACTCCATTACCTCTAAATTGTAAAATCCAATAAATATAACTGCATCAAATGATATAAACTGCGTAATTAGCTCTACTGATAAAAAAGGAACTTTCCGGGACATGTTCAAGAAGAGTATTGCGACTATAGATTGCTGGACATGATTGCACTNCTGCATCAAATGATATAAACTGCGTAATTAGCTCTACTGATAAAAAAGGAACTTTCCGGGACATGTTCAAGAAGAGCATTGCGACTATAGATTGCTGGACATGATTGCACTGGTTTCTACTTTTACCAACTACTACCAAACTACTTTTTTACGCAACTATACGTGCTTTAGCGTAGCCCCTCTTAATTGCTACTATAAATTCAGCATCTCGTTAGCTTTTTGTTAGTGGCTTCATTGCTACCTCTACAACCAGAGACGGGTTCTACACTACTTTCTCCTAAGAAAAGCAGATTTTCTCGACAAAAAATTACATAAACGTACGGTGGTGATTAAGAGCTAATTGGCAGTTTTTGCAGCAGTTGTTAAAAAAGGAAACGCTTCGCGAAAATTATACAGTAGCTGTGACATGTTTTTACAATACGGTTTTTATGCTCATTAATTATTATACTTTTGTGTAAGTACTTTTGAAATGTTTTTTGAGAATCATTTCGATTAGATCTTTTTTTTGTCTTCGCAATAAATATCTTTTGACAAATATTCTTATATTACAATGTGCATACAGGAAAGAGAGTTTTAGGCTGCTTTATTATTACATTACTTGTTTAAATAGCTTAAATTGTGTGCTTGGCAATGTGACTTAATACGACTTTTGTCAAGAATGTTGACTTGTATTTGGAAGATAGTTTGAGCGTCTACTGCGTCTATGACTCTGTTAGTCAAATGTTTTATAGTTGACGAGGTTATGTATAGAGAAACCCATTTTCCATGTTAATTTTTTATTTTTTATTAGAAGATTACTTTGATTCCTGTTTGTATTCATAGTTTACTAAGCTTTTCGTTACCTTTGAAGCTCCTTTCTCCTGGGCTTCCATAGGTGGAAGATTCCGTATATGAGTGGATTGAATAAACTATTTGACATTCCAAAAAAGAATATGCCTGACTGCATGTCAGCGCTTACAATTTGCTGTGAAAAGGAAAAGTAATGACCAATTATGTTAAAAACAACGTTCATTCAGTGGGCTTTGGTACAGTTGTAATCTTATTTGCTACTTAAATGACTAATGCAAAATTAATGAATTACCCAACATTGAAAAGGCATTAGTACAAAATGTGCCCTCCCCCCGTATTTGATCCATTTGTGTTTTCCATAAACCACGTCATTATGATTGCTTAAGGCATACTGTTAAAGGTTTTTTTTTCTTCTGTAATATGTAGTCTTTATGAATTCAAAGGAACTTCTAAGACCCCTGGTAATATAGAATACTCTTTGTTTTGTTCTACGTTTGTGCAAAAGCAAACCAACAATGCTGACTTAATCCCTTTCAATAAACTATTCCAATTCCAAAGAAACTGTACGTTATTGAGAACATCATCGCCAGCTCTGAAGAGAAGTAAAGAGGGCGGAGGGGGGAATTCCATTTTTCCATTAAGGGCAAAAACAACAGAGCTAAATATAGAAGGCCATTAATGGGCTTTCGTACATTTTGACCATTGAAAATGAATTGAAAACAAGCAATCAAACGTTTTACATCTGTACCAATATAAAATTTGTAGTTTCATTTTACGCAGAAACAATGATGTGAGAATAAAAAAAAGATTTGAAGGAGCGGTTCACTTACATGTCTATTAGGTACGAAGAAAAGTACTGTTATCATCATCACATAGTATGGCGTCCAGCAAATGATGAAAGTTGTCACAATGGCAACTGAGATTCTTAGACTTTTCATTTTGGCTCGACGAATCAGCTTACGACGATTTGGATCTATCAGCGTTGTAAAAGATCCAGAATGATCTAGGATTTCTTCGTTACCTGGAGAAAGTTATTAAAAAGTAAGTTTATCAGTAATTCAACAGGTATACCTTTGTACTTTGCTGTATATGTATGTCAATGTCATGGTTATTATTATGATTCATGTACCAAAGCGCGTTTATTGTGTAAGGAAGAAACTGATCACACATTACCATTACAACTCTTGGTTGGCATTACAATTATTGGTTCTTTGAAATTTTATATAACGGCTGTCAGAAAGTGTGCGTAACTGAACCGATTTGATGTGGTTTCTCCTCTGCCTCATTATTGTTTGGTTCATGGAATAATCCCTGCAGCTACGCAAACTGTTTTAGGCTACAACAGTTCCAGTAACTACTGCGTTCATGTAGATGTCAACGTTTTTGTGGCGAAACCAACACACCATTTTGCCTCGTGTTAGAAGATTTTAGGTAATGCCTACTCATGTGGTGATTCTGTTTATAAAGATTTACTGATTTGTTCTCTGCTAATTTGCACTATTGTTTCCCACATAAATCATCTTTTCAGACAGGATAAGAATTTATGTTCCAAGGTTGCGATGGTGAGCCTGTGAATGACATTTTGTAGCTACATCCTATATTCTGGCAATTTAGTTGTGGGTTTGTAAAGTAAATGTTGAAGTGTCAGATATGCTCATCTGAAAAAGCAATTAATTATCAGAGTTCATCCATGTGGAAATTGAAGAAGCCACAATTTTGTGTTTTCTAGGAATACTGAAGGAACGGAGGAGAATGCTTGGACGAAGTTTATAGTAGATTTAGCTATTACACAAGTAGGTCTCCTTGAAACAGTCATCTTTCATTATGAGGAAATGTATAAGTGGATCAGAGTGACTTGGAAAATCAGAGGAGAAAAAGTTTGCAAACAGAGAAGAAAGATATGCTAAGACGAAACTTCAACACAAATCACGGAATTTTCATTAAAAGATCTACTTTGCAAAATGTTGCTTTTCCAAAAAAACTCCTCTACAAAGAGTCATCTTACTACCTCGTGCACAAAGAATTTACTTTTTTGTAAACTTTTGTTTCAATTTTTATAAAAAACACTGAAAATTCTAATGCCATTATAGCGATGAATAACTCGTTGGTGTTAAGTTTTCTTCTCCCACTTTTTAAGCTGCCATTATATAAAATAATTAAAATGATATTTTGATTTCCTCTAAAGAAATTCAACTCTTTCGATCGAGTGCCAGAGAATGAGTTGCATACAAAAAGAAGTAAAACTTGTTCTTTGAATTCTTCTTGAATAACGAGGTGTGCCTATCGAAACCAATTTCCTGTTTTTAGTAGCTAGCGAGTGTGCATGATTGCAGGAAGAAAATCTTATATCATTAGAAATTTAATTAGGTGCACATGACTACACCGCTTTTAAAATAAAATTGACTTTTGTCAGCGTACGTTGAAGAGTGCAGACTGTAAGAAGGTAAGTAGTAGCAAGAATCACAAGTGGAATGATGAACATAAATAAGATGGTGAAAGTGGCGTATAGGTGCTCCTGCCACTCTGCTGTGTACGTTCCATACGTCACGCACTGATAAAATTCTTCCACAAATGGTCCAACGTCCACGTGGAACACAACCATCTGCAAAATACAATACAAAAAGATTAACAATCTTGTTGTCTCCCAATATCATAATTCAAATTTGCGGCATATTCTGTCTAATTTAACGGGCTGGGTTAGTAGTAGTTTGACTACTCAACATAGTTTATGCGTGGCGAGGTCAGGGTTCAAAGGCATGTTCACGAGAAAAGATATAAAGTTAATTGTTTTCATGAATCAAGCTCTTTCTCCACTGTGTATAGCTTGTAACATTTTCTCAGCTCCTTTTTTACTCTAGATTACGGTGATTTATTACTTATAAAATATTAGAAACGAGCAGTGTTCTTGGTGATTTCACTCATTGAAGAGATGTTTACGCCTCATGATATTTCCTATTAGAATTTGAATCTTGAATCCTTCACTTGTACTATGTACATACGTCTGCCCATTTACTTTTAAGGCCTGACCATAGTCGACATGAACCAGATGGTTGACTTAAGCCTATTTTATGTGCTAAGGTTTAGCAAAAACCTTCTAACTTTATGTGACAGTTATTTTCTCCATTCCTAGCATTACGGAGTACACAGTATTGGGCATGAACTTTTGCAATTTCGGGGTGAATGCAAACATGAGATTTCTCCATTTACTTTCGAGCATTATAAGCTATATCCCTCCAGTTTATCTATTTAAAACAGAAGGGAAGTATTTTGTACCAGTTTAACTGCTTTCCTCATTCACTTTTTCCGTTTTTGTTCAATCTTTCCAACAGTCGCGGCATCTTTGATGCACACTTGTTCATTCGCTATAATGGAGAAAGTTTTTTCTCCACAATATGCACTTGTAGTCTTAATTCTTAAAAGTTTGAGTATTTCGCTCAACCTTCCAGCGGACAAGGGGAGATTCAAGATGTAGGCAACTTCGCCTGAAAACACTGTTGAACGTAATTGTTTTCTGGAAAGGCGTCATTCTGAAAATCGCAAAGTTTTTTCGTTTCGTATCTAGAAGTAGATCGTAAGTAAGAAGTAGTCTCAAGTTTGTAAACGTTAAAACTACGGTCGCCTGCAGGAATTTGTCTCTTTGATTTTCAACTGTGCTCAATATACTTTTTAGGCACGGATAAAAATTTCAAAGAGAACACATTTTCAAATTAACGCGTGTATTTCTTTTTAATTTGCTTTACCATTTTTCACACAAATTGATATCAGCTCAATGCCTTTTCAATGCAACAACAGTCATGAGTATAGCCGTAATGTTGATGTAATGTTTTCTCTGGTGCTGGGTTGTTTCTATTACATTTATATAAATGACCACGGTCAATTTCAAATGATCAGATTACGATTTACAAATTTTACGCAACAAAGTAATATATACATCGTTATTGTACTTCACGGCTTGCCGCACGCCGCACTTACAGGAGGTAATAGCAATAAATAGAAAGATAACCTATATTTATTTAGTATAATATATTTTTATTCTGGAGACGACATTCATTTTCACCTCATACAGTTTTAGATAGAAGTCATGTGTCTCGATTACACACTCACCGTGATGCCCTAACGTTCTATTTCTTAGATACGTGACATCGTTTACGTGCCCATACATCTTATAGAACAAGTCCGCTAACTGGAGTCATAAAACCCTCATCAACATCTGGAGTTGATTGTATCCTGCCCTTTGTGCGTTGGAGTCATTGAACAAGGGGAAATGTACCATTGTATTTACTTTCTTTCTGGTCCTGAAACGTCATGCATTTTCGACGTGTATTTAGATTTCCGTATGCTGAATAGCTGCTCAGTTCATACAAACAAGATAGTTAACAAGCGGATGGAATTCTTTTGGATAGGTTTCTGAATATGACGGGTCTGCAATTTTTTCAATGCATATTTTAACGATGATGTCAGCAGTTTTACTCGTTCAGGTTGTTCCTTGTAGCTTGCCTTGAGTGCTTTTTAATGCACTGGTGCCAGTTCTTCCTTCATGGATTTTGTATGTTGACGTTCATACATACGGACAACGTAATACCACATGAAATCCCCAAGAAAAGGAAAAAACGTCCTAATATAAGTAGGTGATTTTGTTGCTTGAGAAGATCCTTCCAGAACTGTTCAATGCGGATGAAGCCGGTGTCGAGTAGGATGTGACATTATCCCAAGAAGGATATTGCAATAAGGCATTTAAAAAAAGAGGCTGATGGAATGTAAATGAACATTTCCTCTTTACTATATCCTAAACTGGTTGTTCGATGCCATTACTACGAGTAGTATGATACACATGAATGATATGCATGTGCGTATAACTTCTAAAATAAGCAACCAAGATGTTAAGGCACATAAATACTTTCGCAGACACAGATAGCTACAGGACGTGCTAGGGTTGTTTTTATCATTATCACATCCATTTTCAACTTCTCAAACCACTCAAGAAAACTTGGGGTCCAAAAACTTTCTTAAGGATATGTAGACAGTCACCAGCATGTAGTAGAGTCCCACGATTCATATTAGTTACCAAACAGTTTTTGGATAATATATTTTCTCCTAGAGATTATACATTTTAGCATGTACCTTTTTAATAAGTGTGAGACATGCTCTCTGATTAAACCATTATCGTATTTTATGTCGCTTCCCTAACCCGCTACTAGTACTACTACAAATTTCATACATAGTTTGAAACGTCCCCCTACAGCTTTCAAAGTTTTTTGTGTGAATAACACGCGGTTTTGAGACATAGTTTATCAAAATTGCTTGAAGAACTCATTAAAAAAGCCTGACTCTAGTTTTAACGATTTCTAGAAAATTACTTGAATTTGTATAAGTATAATCATAAAATCGAGAAGATTCAAGTTTTGTCGATGAAGTCATTTAACACATGTACATGCATCTCGAAAAAGAATATTCTATTCAAGTTTTTGTTACGTATATGTTTGAATGTTGAAAGTACCCATTTGTACGATTGTGTAACATTTTGGATAAGTTTTGTAGTCAGGAAATAATGGTACGCTTTGCATGTAATTTTTGCGTTTTCTATGGGAGAGAAAATGTAACCGAATTTGTTAAACAAGCCTTTTACTGAATATGCGACGGGAAGGAAGGACATTGTGCTGTCTATGATGTCGGTTTTTCCCTACAAACTTTTATGGCTGGAGAAAGCGAGCATTCTTTGTGTAACTGGGTTTCGACAAGATAGACCCGTCAAAATAGCATGCTTAACGAGATTCTATACTTGCTTGTAGAACTTTGACAAAGGCATGTCGTTTTCACATGTAATACTGACAGGAGATAAATACAGCCGAAAGAGAAAGAGAAAACACGACTAACATAACAATATCATAAGACTCGTCTTGTTCTGTCACTCAACATTGTTTTTGACACAAGACGAATTCTATTACTCACAAAAGTTTGCAAATTTCCTCCAGGGAGTTCCTTGCAACAGTTTTCTTCATAAAAATGGAACACAAGAAGCAAATAATTATCTTAAGTCAAAATGAAAAACTTTCTCTTTTCTCCCTCTTCTTGTCCAACAAAAAAAGGTCATCTTTGAGTTGAAGTAGTGAGGGCAAAATCTAACCAGGCGTTTGTTTCCAACCTGAACCTGAGCTACTTTAAAGTGTAAAGGAGGCGTCATCAACTTGAGAGTTTTATGGAAGCTCATGTAGAACCGATTTGAGCATAAACATTTTATGACTGTAAATATTTTTCATTTCGAAACATTGTCACATGCTTCGCCTGCAAACACATTTTTCCATGCGTCATGTGATTTCATTCTTTATTGAAATAGTGAATGTTTGGATAGAGGTATTCCGTTTAGCAAAATTGTGTTCAGATTTTCAAAGAATTCAATGCCACGTACCCATGTATAAAGTAAGCAAGAAGTCTGAATAAACATACAAATCTTGATAGGAAATCTTCCTAAATTTCAGTAGAAAAGGTATCATTAGAAGTTTGCAAATAAGCTTAACGTATTCGAATACAACATTTGAATCATTTCACTCCGTTATTTAATCCAATTTGTCCCATGCTTCACTTTAAATGGCGCAGTAACAGTTTCTTTCAAACACATACTTTCTCCTGAATTGTGTGGTACTATAAATCAATATACTTTTTATCACTCATATCTAAACATAGTCTTCAAATCATTCCTGATGGAAACGTGTACAGGTTTGTTTACATTCAACTGACGAAGTGCGCACACCTATCGAGCCTATGTGCAATCGATTCCGCAGACCCTGCAGGGATATATCATTTCGTATTACTAACGAGGGGATGTTTCAACTCGGAAACTTTGTGAAAAGTGGAGAAACAGTTTAACTTTTTAAGCCCTTTTACGCTTCGTAAAACGAGAAAATCACGATGTTTTTTTGTAGGATCACCAAAGAATAAAGGAACACTTCAGCGACCTCCTTTTGTTCTCTGATAGTCTCTACTTCATGCCTCACTTCAGGTGCAAACATCTCAAATAGATACTGGTTTACAAAGAAATACGGAATCGTTTGATTCATCGTTTCCGATGAAAGCATCATTACGGAAAATTGGAAAATGATAGGTTCTACCTATCGACTAAAGCGTGTATGTTGTTCCAGTTTGTTAAATATTTCCTCTGTCAACTTACGCGTTCTAGCAACAATCAGATATTCGCTTTTCTATAATCTGTCTAAAAATGGGATAAACTCTATTTCAGTTTATCTATTACTACAGACACTTTCAAAAGCAGACTTTTTCAACTTGTTGTTTCACATTAGCGGTTGCTCTACATTAGGTGTAGAAAACATCAAAAGATTTGAAATACTTGATGGCAAGCTCATAATCATTATACGGCCACATGAAGCACATTTCTTTCGTTTGAAACAAATCACCCATGTGTCCAAAATTACTGAATGTTGTATAGATAAATATGTAGCACATGCCAAATGTAAAATTTGGCCAATAGGTAACCCTCTGGGTTTAACAAGGGAAGAATCACTTTTCTTTTGACATACGAGCTTTTCGGTGGTTGCTATCTATTCTATTTTTTGTCTTTGTAGCGTATTCTCATAGAATTTACATATATATATTCCCCGAAATTTGAAAAAATGTACAGCCTTTAAAAAAGTTATTGATTTGTTCACATTGAAGTTAACGTTTTTAGGTAAATCGAAACACAAACAGTGTTGAAGATGTTTATATATCTTTTCACGCGAAACATGGAAGAGAAGCCTCCAACTATTTAGTTCACTTACCATTAACAGATTCTCTGATTCAAACAATACATTATTTTGCTACACTTGAATATCACGTAAATTCTGTTCCCCTATATTAGCAACTATATTTATCACAACCCTATATTGATTGTGGTGAAGCGGCCGTAAAAATATTTATTCAACAGAGGATGGAGAGGTAAAAGAATATTGCAAAACATTGAGTGTTGAGTAAAAAATGAAAAATGGTGGTCCTTGTATTCATCGGCTGCCAGTCACACAGAAACCACCCAACAGTACTGGTTGAGAATACATCAATGACTATTATTATAATACAAGTCTCCAGAAAATTTGTTCAAGGCTGTTTAGCATTTTGCGGAGTAATGGTCCGGATGTTTCATGAATAAGCTCTTGTAAAGGAATCACTCACCAATTGACGTATTTGAGATGGCTTTTCTATTCTCAATGCAGTGTTTGTGTGAGTATATAATACCATATGAAATATGTATTACGGAGATGATTTCACGTGAGGAAAACTAGGTATTAGGTTACCTCGTTTAGCAAAGTGCTGGGAGAAGTTGAGAAAACTTTTGAAGCATTCATCCATCTACCCTTTCGTTCACCAGTCAAGGAGAAAAGGGTATGACTTGAGTGTTTCTACCAATGAATGTGGTAAACATTTCGTGACTTTTTCCTTATTTCCGTGGCATCTTCCTAATACTCTGAGGATCCAGTGTCTAACAGCTTTCCCGACAAGGTATTCGAGGTTTCACTCGCTTCACCAACATCTATTTGCCCTGACGCATACACAAAGTTCATGACTATGACATGCTTTATGGTAGAGTTTCGTCGTGATACATGGCACACCAAAGTTTAGTAACTTTAAAAATTCATCTAAACAATATACCTTTGTGTTTAAAAAAAAACTATCACTTTAGAAGCAAAAACATTTTTCGTGTCGTAAATTTTCTTTTTAGATTAAATACTGGGAATATGTCTTTTAAAACTGATTTGAGGATACTATGTCTCTTTTGTTTACACATAATACATACATGAAGTTGGCTGGTAGTAGTTGAAATAACGGTGTAAAGAATCTCGCAATTGGTAAGCCGCAAATCTCTGAT
>VICI01000708.1:0-31817 GCA_019593645.1 Akabosia matsudoensis
GTTATTATGACATAAAGTGAGGTGTTATATGTGCTGGTATTCCCTTCTCTCCCTTACCGTGGAGTAAGGTCATGACAACGAAAGCTGTATAGCACGAAACAAAAAGTTCGGTCGTAAAACCTTAAGGCTCCCAGTACAGAAGTTTTTTTCCTGCATCAGTACGTCATACTTTGCTTGTCCCACGCATAAAGTCGTCATTGCAGTGACAGCTCTGACTGTTGATTACTTTACGGGAGAGCCAGGTGTTCTGTAAAATCCCTTTGGTAATGGACGAGAATTTGATACGAGAGCGGATAATAAACCTTTGAAGTTAATTGGGAAACTCTAGAAAATATTCTGGGTTCATGACCAGCATCCCGAGCATCGTGACTTAAAAAAGGTCCAGGTGGTAGCAATTGAAATGACGGCGACTGCAACGCAATTTCTTTGATAAATTGAAGTTTGATGTTCACATTTGAGATCAGAAAAAGCTATCTACCTTGATATTCGTGGTGGTTTGGATGCTAGCATAATGGTTTCAAGTTGCCCTGGGGTTTCGGCGAAACTATTGCAATATAATGGAAAATGGAATGTCATCATATTTTCTTCCTCACTCTCTTTCGATGATACTGAGTAGAAAGAGAGCATCCATATGGAAGTACAAATAGATTTACTCTACAAAGATCGGCTGTAGTCAATTTTTTCCGGAGGAAAACAATTTAGTTCGTTGACTCTACCCCGCTACTTTGACGATTGTTTTTCCGCAGTTTGAATTTGAGAAAAATATTTTTTCGCTCAATTTTTTGAACAAAAACAAGCCCAATGTTTCGGTTTCCGATTGTTGAAAGTTTTAAACGCGTGAATTTTTTCGTTGTTATTGTTACGCGGTATATAAACTTAAATCCTCAATGCCTTTCCGAGGAAATACAACCTTTGTGGGTTTATTTAGACACGCCAGTCTAATGAAGTATACAAATAAAATGTCAAAAACCATGAGCTAGGAGAAATGAATTAAAATGTACCCATTACTACATGCACTATAAAAGCATGTACGTGTCTGCATTATAGTAGAAAAATGCAAGGCATTTCAAAAATAAACCTCCACCAACCCTCATCTATATCGAAAAGTGTGCCAATTAAACCATAAATCGATACAAAAGTTAACTAACAGTTCGTACTATGCATCGGTTTATAAAATAACAACAACTCAACTATTTTCTCTTCGGCTTTTCACTTTCTGCCAATTACCGCAACCAACCATCTGAAGTTGCAGTCTCGCTTTATGGTATACTTTAGCGTGAGAAGTCAATTTACTTTTACTGGCACCATACTTTTTTGGCATCTGGCAATAATATACTTATACTGTCACGCTTTTCCATGACGTAAGAGGACATTGTACTTTGGAACGTTTTGCTAGTAAAGAGGTTCGGCTCCAATCAGAACGTATTTATTATGTGTCGGAACACGAGCAAAACTGCCTGATGGATCCTAATGTACCTGCGGGAAATTTAGCCAGTATGATATTGCTCATGAAAATGCTAAGGAGCATGATTTTTATTTTTATTCCCTTTTGGCACGACATTTGCGATTCTCTAAGTATTCACATTGAAGGTAATCCATAAGATGTAAATCACATCTAAGGAGTTAACATATTATGCTTGTGTTACCATTTGTATGGGAATAATTAAAAGCTACTTATACTATTTTTTTAAATTCTAGCTACCCGCCCGGCCGCCATCTCGTCCCTAGCTTAGCAGCACGCACGTTTGACTACGAGTGCGTGCTACTAAGCTAGGGACGAGATAGCGGCCGGGCGGGTAGCTAGGATTTAAAAAAATCCAGTAGGTACATTTAACGCCACGGTCATTGCGGATGCAACATACTTTGCAGCATGATTGCTTCTCATTTCTCGAAACACAACGTCCGTGGCAGTACAAGAAGAGCGGTCGTCCCCTTTAGTCCCTAGCGTTTCCAGAGACCCACAAATCATTCTGGATAAGGGATGGTCGTCATTTCGGAGGCTGACTTGGGGTAATAAAAGACTCTTTCGCCATTGTGGCAATCTTTGGAATATTCATAAGATTTCAAGTGAAAGCTAGTTTCCACAAGGGCTGCGGATGTGGCAAGGGTAGCATGTTAAGTGTATACCTGAAGAAAAATTCATTATCCACAGCCTGCACTTCACGATCCATCAGGTTCCTTTCGAACGCAGGATGGCTGAGCATATTGGAAACTAATTCCAAGGATTGGTGCAACAGCGAGTCAGGGACTTGGTTGTAGTACATTGTCGCGTTTATGTTTGTGTATGCATTGGAATCTCCAAAGTTTGACAAGATAACGCTGACTGCGTCTTCCTCCGGGAATTTCACGCTGCCATAGTGTACCATGTGTTCGGTGAAGTGGGCAAGACCTTGAGCTTCTTTGGGATCATCTTGTCCTCCGACGTTAACACATATGGCAACGCTTGTGGTAGCTTCCCGGATTGGGCAGGACCGTTTGAAGCTTGTAGTAGAGGGATCTTCATGGTAGCATTGTAGCAGTGAGGGACATGACGTAGCAAGATCATATTCTACAGGAACGCCAGTTTTTGAATCGAGATTCTCAAATACATGGTCTAATACGTGGTCATTTATAGATCTGCGTGCACGTTGATCATCGGGTCGGGAAATTAAGGCCACGGTCAGGCCATTAGATAATACCAGAATTCGGTATTTATTGGGATCCAGAGGAGACTTGTGCGGTGTAATTGTTTTCTCCACTGTAACCAGTTCGGAAGCATTATTTCCGGAGGAGTCAGACCCGTTGTCCATGTCCGGTATGAAATGGGTTGCTGGTAGGCTACTATTTTTGCTTTTGTGGGGGGATCGGGGTGAAGAGCTGCTTCTGCTGAATCGGGATCCCTTAACCCGACAAATTGCACGCTGGGATTTTTTCGACGTGCGAATATTGGGGAATGAAAGCAGAAGTTTGGTACTGGGCTAGCTGTGTGATTGGATGCATAATGAACTTTTTTCGAACAAACCATAGATTTCAACATATATTTGTTTGACCAAGCTACTACGACAGTTCCTCTGGCAATCGGACCAATGACCTAAATTGCATGATGATAGTTTTCCTTCAATTGCAATTATGCAGGACGAATTTCGAAAGCTATCAAGTGAAACCTTATAAGGGCTTTTCTGCATCCCCTCCAACTATGATTGTGTTGTTGTGACCTGGTTCCTTAATTAATGGAAATGATTATGACACAACCAAACTCATGTTTACTTCTTTTTAAATTTGATTGACTCTTTATTGTTGTAACTTCGTAATACGCAGATATTTTTTTTCTGAATCTTTCTTTCATCTCTTTTAAAATCCACTTGAAGGCACCCACGTTTTTTGTTTTTTCTTCTTCAACAAACGACATTTTTTACCGTAAAAAATTACTCGTGACACAGAGCAGGTAAATTGTAGTAGGTATAACTTAACCTCGTATAAATTTCTCAGCACATGATATTTATATTAGTGTTTTTTTGTGTAAATTGCAATTTTTTGATGTGTGTATGTGTTGTAAAAAGTATATCATTTCATTTGTTAGCAGACACATAACTGATCCATTAATTAGTTTCTAAACTTTTAAAGGTATACAATTTTTTTGCAGGCAAAACAACCATTCTTGTTGTGGTTTTTTGTGGTGTCTTTATAAACTGATACAGCCATTTACAGCAGAAAAAAATGTTCTTGACCAATTAAGTTTGTTTCCACAAAAAATTACATGTAAAACTTATATTAAATATTTTTATGTACGTGACTTACGTATATATCCTTACAAGTATTTTTTAATAGTAAGTTACGTATAAACTGGTGTGTGTGTGTGTGTGTTTTAATGAAGAAAAAAAACTAAATTTCCTTGCTTTTCGTAAATTGACTACCTAAAAATTATAATTTTAATCAGCTCGGATGCTATATTCATTCTCTACAAAAAATGAATAATAAATTAATATTACAAACTACACAAAAGATTAAACTCAAGATTTTTTATCTTCACTTGACGAAACAAAATGAAAGCAATAAGTCAAAAGTGTTTTTATTTAAACAATGCGAACAAAAACTTGCGACATTTATAGACAACAGCGCTTAGTAGTCATTTTTGCTTTTCACCGTAATCTTAGGTTTGACAAAAAAGAGACAGAAACTGACTAAAATAATTAATTACAGATTTTTTCCCTCTCTTTTCGTACACTTTGCATGCAAAAACTTGGAACATGCTTGGAACACTGCTTACTATACCTACTAATTCTCAAACCAAAACTACGTATCACTTGGCTAGGTTAACTCACTGACCAACCCAATCTCATTAAAGTTCTGGACACTTTTAAAAATTTAATTAACCAAGTGAAAGTAAGCGTGGACTAATTCTGTCGTCAACTTTCACTCACTTTCTCCTCAGCAAAGACTCATTTTAAAAATGAAGTAAGAAAGATTTCGAACAGACAAACAAGTGTTCTGAGTAGAATGAACCTTTTAAAATAATGAACATTGAACCAACCTTTATCTTGCAGACTTTTTTTTCCTTTCCTCGACATTTTTAACTAACGAAGAGGGAGAAAAACGGTTTATTTCTTTCAAATTAACAGTCTTCGCACCATTTAATTGTCTTAGCACATAGTAAGTGTTTAAATTGGACACACATTCTTTTCTGTTGTATTAAAAGTGATCTTTTTTGTGTCTTAAATATATTATTCAGTGATCTGTTTTGTCTCCTAAATATATTTTTCAATAATATATTTTTTAAATAATAAAACAAGTTCAATGTTGAGAGAAACAAAAAAGAAAACTTGCGTTTTTAAAAATCATTACAAGAACTGTGTACTTTCTTAAACAAACACCTACAACAACAACTAACAATGATTTTTTTAATTGTTGAAAAGATGATTAAAGTTTGATTACGAACCAAAATGACTTGAGTTAAAAGTCGATTATGGTATAAGGCAAAATGTGAAGTGGTTCTCCTTTGTATGAATCAACGGTCAACGTCTCATGCCACTCTCGAAACTCGCCGATGCTGTTGTAGTTCCCGTTCAGGTTTGGAACGTGCTCGGTAATGTAGCGATCCACTTCCGAGTCTTCAACCTGCCTACGTGGATCTTGAAACGGGTCTAGCACCGCTTCTACAGGAGGGAGGATGGAGGCAGACAACACTGGCTCAGCAACAGCAGACTCCTCTTCCGATTTGACTTGTGTAGCGGAAATTGATTCGACGGCGCGTTGCGTGGGATTGGCTTGGTCGTCGAGCTCATCGTCAGAGTCTCCCCAGTCGATTAACTTTTTCGGTTTCTCCTCTAACGTACTCAGACTTTTATTATTATTCGTGGAGTCAGTCTCTTTTAAAGAATTTTGTATATCACTACCACCACCGTCACCACTTCCTGGAGCCGGTGACGGGTTGACATCATACTGAAAATTTTCAAACTCGGCGAGCAGCTCTGGGTCAATCGGAGGCAGCTTGGCCAGGATTTCGGCTTCAGAAGGGAACTGCGTGGGCACACTGACACTTCCTGGAGGATCAGATGTCAACTGGAGTTTCTTTTTAAGTTTCTTCTTCTCCTTTTTAGACATCTTGTCAGGGGAAAGGGTCCCTGGAGCACCTTGGGAGTCACCAGCAACTGCGTCCCTTTCCATACGCACAAGAAGCTCGGTCTGAGATTTTAAGTAGCCGTCAACAAAAGAGTTCCCTGTTGGGGCCTTGTCGACGATCCCATCAGTGTGTTGGCGAGAGTCGTCGCCATCAACATGACTGAAGCCGTCACTACCCAGGGTTTTCTGCAGTTCTAGCTCACGAGCAGCCTGGGCAGCTTTTTCGGCTTGAGCCTTGGCAAGTTTCTCCTGGAGCACGACTTCAGCTGGAAAAAATATACAAAACATTTTGTTAGCCAACACCAAGTTAACAGCCCCTTGCAGAAGGTTTGACTTCACGCTAAATTTGATCAGTTTTAGAATCGTCCACATGAATTTCAGTGTTGGATTGTTTTCAAAATGAAACCATCATAAACAGGATAAAATTAAGGCGGCTTAATAGACTATAAACTTGTAAAGCTACTTACGATCCTGAACGGCAAACTCATTTTGCTTTTTCCTCCGTTTCTTCTTGGGCTGTGCAGTATCAAATGGATTCGTAGCTGCCTCCGAGTCAAAGAGGTTATTGGCTGGGGAAGGGGCACCTGAGTCTAGGCCTGGCACGGAAAGCTGTCCAGGTGTAGTCGGGGAGGGAACCGATGTCGCGTAACGATTATCTTTGGATGTGAAGCCATCACTGTGGTCACTCCCCCGTGAGGCATATGAATCTCGACTAATGTCATCTAAAGCTAACAGAGGATCGTCCAGCGTTCCATTTGCTGCTACAGTTCGCGACTTCTTAAATGGCGGCTCAACACTGTTGATTAATTTACCAGTGTGAATATTAATACTACCTTTAAACGCGTCTTCCCCGATCGAGGAATTAGAAATAAAGCCACAAAACATTGCGACTGCTTGGGGATACGAGACTGTTAACTTGTAAATATGTTTTTAAAAAATGGAGAAGAGGAACTACCTGGCAATTATCGGGCTGTCATCTGGCTCTCTGTACCTTTTGTTTGCCGCATTTGTCCTGAAAAAATACATTAACACTGTTAAAGCGGAACAAATGGAATTAGGTAATTTTGATTCAACTCCTTGAGGGTCCTTACCTGGATACTGTTTCTGCATTGGGAGCGTACGTTGATGTTGATGACTGAAAATTAGAGCTAGGCAAGGGTGAAATGTTACTGTTAAATGCAGCAAGACTTGGTCCACCCGGTGACTTGGACTTGTGCGGGCTAACCAGATTACGCGAGCTAACATGTGGACTAGCAGATGATGCAGAGGGTGACACGAGAGTTGCATAAGGGCTGGAGGTCAGATGAGGATTCCTATGATTATTAGGGCTAATGTTGGATATACTACTGCTTCCATTTCTATTCGGAGGTAGACTGTGGACACTGGTATTGTTATTGTTATTAGCATAATTGGTCGATGTCCCGATTCGTGGACTCAGACTATTTGAGTTGTACGAGCCAGCTGGGCTGACTCTGGATGATGTTAGTTGAAGTGTGGGACTGGATGAGGCGGACGTGTAGCCGGCGGTGAGATGTGGACCGCGGGGGGCATGACCCCCACCGTCTATGGTGGATGAGCCATTGACTCGAGGTGTGGGTGCGCCAACTATGAGTACTGTGTCTCGCCATTTTCTAACGAGGTCTTTCAGACGACGGGCTAGCAAGTGGTCGTTTACTTTTCTACGGAACTCGTTTACAGTCTTGCCTAAACGGGTAACCTGAAGGAATAACATCAAAAAATGAACAATTTTAAGATGCAGTTCCAGTTCCAATGTCCTCAAGGGCGCTTTTTGATAGAATGTAGGGAAGATTTACCTCGAGAATTTCTTTGGATACAGGAAGAACTTCGAGCTTCCCCAGCACCTCAAGCATCAGGGGCATATCCTTAACCTACGGAGCAAAGTAAATTATGATATGATCAGGTATTGAATCATCTTGTCTTAAGGCGAATAAAATAAATATCTTTAACTTGACGAATAGTTTTAGATTTAATCCATTTTTGTACGTTTTAACCCGAAAACTTATATGTGAAACAATATAGCGTTCTTAAAAACTGTCTACACCAGTTGATTCATACACGTAACAGTTTTATTTTAAGCTACCCCATTTCCGGGTATTTTCTAGGTCAACGAATACACGAAGCATAATCTAACTTAAATGTAAAGCAAGAAGTATAATTTTTGGTGCCATATTCAGCCACGTCTCACCCAGTCATTTGCAAAAGCAATTTTCATTTGACAAATGAAACGAGTGTAGGCACGTCCATCAAAATAATAACATTTAGGTAGTTGTTTTACTACGGAATTGTGTACCGTACATTTTTAGACCTCGCATGAAAAAAAAAATCGATAATCGATCTGTTCGTCCAACTACACTTCATTTCAAGGACAGTAGAAACAGTCGACTGCGCAGCTAAAGAATTAATTCTTCAACTTTCAACTCTTATTTCGTCCCGTCGTCAATTTAAAAGCTCTTGTTTCTAAATCAGCCGACTTGTGTTTACTTATTAGTTTGTTTATGTTTTAGAACCTCAAGCAGATGTTCAAGTGTGTACGTTCTTTGCTTTGAAGAACGCTTTTCCTTCGACTTTACATTAATTAAACTACTTCCCATTAAACTCCGAATTGAGTAATATGTAATTAGCGAAAAACAATAGCCGAAACTCACTGGTGACGTGTCAATACAATATTCGCCCGTCTCTATTTCCTTTTTTTATACATTGAGTGCATCATCCATTTTTTTTATTTCTATACTATTCAGTTTTACATCTCCCTCATTATCGTTTTAATTATGTCCTTACATTAAATCCATCATCCACCGCTTCTAGTAATTTACTTCGAAGAAAATAAGGCTCCGTCTGGTGCTCCTCCTGCATCAGGCCGAAGGAAGTAGGCTGAAGAGAGTTATTTCCCGTAGTGGGTGCCAGCTTGCTGCTCACCACTTTACAATTTTTCTTTCTTATCTTTTCCTTCTCTTCAACTTATTATCTACCTCCTTCAAACTTTCTTCGTCGTTTGGATATCCCTGTTTCTCCCCCGACAAAAAAATATCCTTTCTTTTTTCTTAGTATCTACTCTACTCCCTTATTCCCCCATGAAAAATAAAAAAATCCGAAGTTTTCTCTTCTTTTTCCACCGCTGCTTCTTTTATAGTGTATGTTTTTCTCTTCTACTTTCTTTCCATTTCCACACACCGCCGCCATCCACCACCACCACCGTCACTCCGACAAGGGAAAATAACACTCAGTACAGTATTTTTTTTATCTCTCTCTACCGCTGCTGCTGCCCTTGTTAACTTTATTTTCTAAACCTCTTTAACATACAACTCGTTTTTATATCTCCCTCCTACAACAGCTCCGACAGTAGTCTCATCCTCCTAGTCTCTCCCAGCGACCAACTCTAGTCAGTCATCAAACCACTCTCACACACTCACACACACTTCTCCTTCTCCTCTCCTCTCCTCTACACACAACAGCGAGAGAGAAGAGAAGTTTCTTCTCTTCTTTTTTTCGACGATACGACGAACTTATTACTTTTTTTTTCTTCTCAAATTCTACTCTCAGTCGTCAGTACGGTTGAGTTTTCTGTCTGAAACGTATCCTCGCGAACTCTTTTTCTCATCAACCAACAATTTTTTTTTTCGAGTTTCAAAAAGTTTTTAAAAAATTTCCTCTCCGGTATATATTTTATTTATTCGAATTTATTTTATTTCGAATTTCAAATAAAAAAGCAACGCAAAGAAAAAATGTCGACTTTTGCGGCAGAAATCAAACAAAATATAAATTCTCAGCTATTTTTTTTCGCTGGATTGCTTGCTTATTTTTATCAAACAAAAGGTAATTTTCGCCGAATTTTTGAAAAAAATGGATGAAAAAACAAAAAAAAATTAAAACAAGAATAGATATTTTTTGTTTTTGGTAGGTTGATAGGTATGTTTTTTTGCGTGTGTGTAGAATAGTATACAAGTATAGAAGATATTTTTTTATATATAAAAAAATTGTTTGACGAAGGATATATATTTTGGTATGTATGTACGTGAGTTTGTTGTTTTTTTTTTTTCTCTCTCTCTCTTTCGCTCTTTATATTTATTTTTGTAGGTATATAAATTATAAGCCAACGTACAGCAGCTACCTGCACTGATGGCAAACATGGACTGGCAGTATTGGAGCAAGTACAGGCCCATTATAACGCTGAGGAGTTGAGGAGCTCCTGCGAATGTGATGGTGAACATGAACATCGCATCGGAACGACTGATTCTTGTGCTGTGTTTTTGGGTTGTTCTCCTGCTCAGCTCTTTTTTTCTCTCTAGCTGCTGCTGCTGCTTTTGCACTCAAGCACTTTTATAACCATTGCACAGAAGATACACAAGACACGTCTCTTAAAAAGTCTGTCCAACAACAATCAGTTTGATTCACGTAACTCTTTGCAGAGTGCGACGAAATAACGAGAAGGATATGAAAATGAAACGAAAAAAACGGTACAAAACACAAGAGCAGAGTAACACAGAGAAGATGTTGGCGAGAAGTATTGTGAACTGCTGCTGCTGCTGCGCACACCACCACCACCATTCACTCCTGCTGCCACCCGATAGTACAGATGAGTTTTTGCGTGAAAATAATAATATTTTATCTGGTCTGTAGTCTGGTGGTGGAGTGGTAGAACAGGGAGAACAGAGAATATTGAAATACTGAAGGAGTGAATAAGCCATGATGGATTCAAGTTGAAATGACGAGAAGCACAGAAGAAGCCCTTTTTTGTGTTGCTTGCGCCACCGAGATCTGGCTCAAGATGACTAGCAGACTTGCTCAGCCTGAAAAATATAATCTGGTAGAGTTTTGCTTTTTTTCTATTTTCTCGTGTAAGTTCAAGAGGATTTTTTTCTAAGCTGAAAGGGATGTAGGCAAAATAGTCAAGAAAAAATGTACACGTTTTTGTTCAGCAATGTACTGTACTTTGAAACAATTACATGAATTATGTATTGTCAGGAATGGATGTTAATTGTTTGAAGATAGAGACACCAACAAAACAAGCACAATGTATAAAAATATATAACTTAACTGCACTCTGTGTCTGTTCTATCTCTGTACTTGTCTTGTGTTTTTTTCTCTCTCTCTCTCTCTTCTCAGTTTAAGACCACGTCGACATGTTTATCAAATCCACTAAAGCAGCAATTTTTTTGGTAAAACGATGATGGTATACTTTTATTTGCCCTTTTTTCTGCCATGCTTCCTGTTTGGCGATGGCGATTCAGTACAAAAAGAAAATGTCTGCTCTTTTCTAGACGGCTTGATCCAAAATGTAAATATGATATCTGGGAGGATATATATTTGTTCTCAGTTCCAAAAATTTTGAAGTTTTCCTCTTCAAAAATGGAGGTGAGGTTTTGGGCAGGCCAAAAGTTTCCAGCTTTTGTTTCTCTCTCCGTTTCCCAGAGCTGGAAGGCTTTTTTAAATATGACAATCCTTTCGAATTACCGGAGCTGAATGTTTTACCGTGCAACAGCGAGAGGAGTGCTCATGGGACATTCCATTCTGTTTTCCACGTACTTCCCCTTTCCCACAGCCATAATTTTTTGCTAGGACTCAGGCAATCATCTACTCGTAATGAACGCAAATGTTTGACTATTGCATTACCAACGTCACCTTGGACCTGCCCTTCACTTTGTACTGACTTTATTCTCGTCATCATCATCAGCGCCATTATCATCTATTTCTTTTTAAATAGCTGCTATGATTGCTCAACAGTTAATTCTTTAGATTACTACTTTGATTTGTTGTGTAAAACTAGGTCATCACATCAGTCATCCAATCCTTCTCTCGTTAGCTTCTGTATAACACGTTTTACAATTCGTTACGTTTTTTTTCTTCACTTCCGGCCCAAATAACGTAACAATCCAACGCTAATCTCGTCTCAGCAAAAAGTAAATACTCTCTTCTCGGTCATTCAAAAATCAATTAGTTTCTCATGATTATTATTCTTGATCAGATTCTTTTTTTCACTCTAATTTTCGTTCATTTTCTCACAATATGGACGTTTTTTTTTCTTCTTCCTTCTCAATCCATTTTTATTTAGTCTTCGTTAAAACGTCTCTCTCTCTTCTCTCTATTTTTACTACATATTCATGTGTGCTGATTTCATACCATGACATGTCTTATGTCCACACACATATACGTAATACGTATATATTACACACAACCACACACTCTTTTCAGATTATCATTCCTATACATATTTATTATACGGAGATATCCAAAAACTTATGAATGTATATCTTCCTATAAAAATGATGTCTTTTCTTACATAAAACTTGTTCACGAAAGCCACACACACACACATATATAAACCTTTTTATATGAAGGTTATACATTGAACTACTGAGCCCGTATACCCATCCGTGTGTGTTTTTTTCCTATTCCTGTCGCCGGTATTCGTTACAAACTATGACTTCACATTTACACAGCAGCAGAACAAGGCAACAGTCCTTCGTCTATTTTTTTTTGGTCTCTGTATACGCCAAACCAAGTTGAGTAGAAAAAAAATATTCCTCTACGTTTCACGAGAGCCACTTGCACTGTGCATGAGTCGAGGAATGATTTTAACCAAGAGTGTGGCCGTTTTCATACAGTACATCACAAAAGCAGTGATACTCATGGACTGGCTCGCCTGACGAGGAAAAAGGAATAAAAGTTGCTACACTAACAGAGAAGCCAAGGAGGAAACTGACGAAACCAGAGAGAAAAAATGGGGATGTCTGCGCTAGAAAATATGGATGTACGACGAGAGAAAAAATAAACTGCACACATGTAATAAAATAAAATATAAAATCCTTACTAAATGAGAATGCATGTGTGTCGAGATACGAAAGGAGAAGGTATAAAGAAAACGTTATGAGTGTGTGCGCGCTCGGTGGACGGAGTATGTCGGAAAAACAAAAAATGGTAATGACTTGGGCCAAGGGAAAGAATACTTCTGGACTCTTCCAAGAAAATTACACTGAGCTTTTAGAATATTTGACGGTAAATTGAGTACTAGTTGGGAAATGCGTCAATTATCTTTGTCCAGGTGGACGTTAATCTATAAATACATACGCCAATGTGTAGACACTATGAAGACAATTATGCCTTACGTGTCTCCTTCTTTTAATGTATACGCGGTATTCACAATGAAACCTATTCTTTCAGTTCAAGAACAATTAAAATTGGCTTACAGATAACATTTTTATTTAACATGTTTATAAGGAATACACAAATCGCTAGTGAATGAGTCATATCAAAAATAGATATCTGAAATGGTGCATTGACTATTGTCCTTGTCATCTACTAATGCAAATGTGGTTAGTAAAAAAATACGGAAGTTCTAAAGCTGCCAAAACAAATGCCTATCATCATAAAATAATCCATTTAAGAATTATGATAAGTATAGGATACAATAAGGCGGATAATAGTGACTTATGGCTAGTATTTAAGCTGATTCGCGTAAAACAACGCATTGGTTCATTTGTAAGCATTAGGAGGAAACAGCTGTACACCTAACGGAATAGTTGGCCTACTCTGATATACATGGCTCAAGTAACATTTTAAAGAGATATACAGACATTTTGTAACAAAATCATAGAACAAGGCTTTAACTTTACGGTACTTTATTTACAACTACCCTCAGAATTAACAATTTAAAGAAACACTTCAAGCAGCTAGAGTATCAATATCTTCAGGTTCTTCCATCTCGTACTTGGCAATCATATCGCACCCCTCGTCCAAAAAGAATGGAGTTGTTGGGAACTGTTCACCGGTAAGAATTTCGTAGACCATGTAGGCCGCCTTTAACTGTGCGTACTGTTGCTCCAAATGAGACTCTGAAAGTCAAAGAAATAGAGAGTAGTTTAAGGCAAACATGAATTCCATTTGTAGTTCTACAATTTTATGATATAGTGGTTTACCAGATATCTCCTCTCCGTCCAAAATGAATGTGCAAATATGACCTTTGCCATCTTCGAATCTGCTGCTGACAGATAGTCCAACTTCCTTCTCCTGTGCCAGGGTTGTGATTTCAGTCATCACTTTCGGGTCAAAAAACAGCTCCGCCTCAATTTCGTAATGAGGAATCTTTCCATCAGGGTACCACTCCTTCAACTTACGTAGAAACTGGTAGCATGCCATTTCGCGAGAAACTTGTTTCCGGTTGCTTTCTGCCATAACTATCGAAATGAAAAAGCAACATGTTAGATTACGAATTAATTCAAGCATATCCTAAAGTTTGGTTTAAATCCGAAATTACTAGAGGTTACCTTCAATTGTCCCACACGTGACGATAGCCCTCCATTTCCTGTCGTTATCTTCATTCTCCATGCTTCTCACTGCGTATTTAATGTCAATTAGCATTCCAGCTCTTTTCAGATGCTGGACTACCATGAACGGACCTCGGATGTGGTCCTCATAAGGCTGGTGAGAACGAAATCTCTTGTGTGCACTGTTAATCATCGATGGCACCACCACCCTTTCCGGTTCCTCCTCCTCCAAACCCCTCTTCTTCCCATTGCCTCTCCCAGCCATCCCCCGATTCTCATTGCGCCGGCTCTCGTCTTTGATTCCCCTGACAGCAATGACTTCATCTAATGAGCACATCCGAGCGTCTACCTGCCCCCCGTCGCCTACTCCCGAAGATTCCAAGCTTTCCCCATTCTCAAACTCACGCTTTATATTCGGCCGTCTTGGAGCTTGCTCCTTTTTCCACGCCCCGTAGCCCCGCTCCATTACAATCTGTTCCAACGGCTTATCAGCATCCTCAGTGTAGGAACGCCCTCCTCCCTGAGTCGAAATAGCTCCGAGAGTTCCCCTCACCTCAATTTCCCTTTTAATCACAGTCCCCGCCTTGTCCACTACGTCCCCTCCACATCTAATAATACTTCCTCTCCCTCGTCCCTTCCCGACCCCAGATTGAATCACAATGTCACCCAAAGACATGCCTGACTTTTCAGCCGTCGAAAGCTCTCCGTCACGCTGGGTAGCGATAACCTCATCTAGTGACATCGACACCGCAGCGTCATATCCAACCTTCCTCGGTACCCGAATTCCTCTCCCTCGTCCGAACATTTTAATTGTTTCTTTTACTCCAAACCCAATTAAATTTTAACTGCTTTCCTCACTGATTTCACACTAAACCAGAATATCGTTTATTCCTAAATCTCGCGACAAACTTCTATTTTATACTTTTTTCCGACGACCTCACAGCCTGGTTTGAATAAAACTTGAGACTGTCGCATGCTCAAACTTTTCTTCCCTCGTCAATCGCCAAACGTTGGTTGTTTACATAATTTTTCCCTTTTTGGATTTGATTGACACCGCAGGGTGCACATTTGTCGTTTGTTGTACTAAAAGCATTGAAAGTTGACAAGTTTTTGCATTATCATCGAGGTAGAATATTTTCATGATTGCATAAAATTCATTTGAGATAAGCAAATCATCCAAATTCGGCAGGAATTTAATGGAAATAATTGTTAAAGAAGGATTTAAATGTGATAGATAATTGCCTTCATTAATTTTGAATTTAGTATCATTTTGAAAGGTCCATGTAAATGCAACAAAGAAAATGCGCAAATGAAAATTGTGTGTAGCATGTTTCCGTTTTTCATGTGTTGTTCTCGAATAAAAAAAATCAGCTGACAAGTGAACTCACATGACGAACGGCATGAAAGAAAACAAGAAGTTTTCGGTTTTGCCTTCAAAAATAGTAAAAATGTGTCTTAATTTGGTTTATAATTGTGCTGATTAAATTTACGATTTGTGTCTTCTTGATAGACAAATATTTGAAACATGTGGGCTGTCCAGTTATTTCGCAGTTATGGTACAAAAGTTGTGGCAACTGCGACAGTGAAAGGTGTTGGGGGAAAGCGTTTGATTCCTAGTCGCTCAGCGTTGTCATTAGTAAGTGGACGATTGGACATCATGAA
Source organism: Akabosia matsudoensis (assembly GCA_019593645.1). Classification (NCBI taxonomy): domain Eukaryota; kingdom Metazoa; phylum Arthropoda; class Collembola; order Entomobryomorpha; family Paronellidae; genus Akabosia; species Akabosia matsudoensis. The sequence continues at coordinate 15,543 of VICI01000708.1, forward strand.
AATATTGTATTGAATTTAAATAAAAGGTGAATTGCTGAATGACTTAATGCAATGATCATTTAATAATATTCTAGACACCTTCTGCCGTTAAAAGGGTCAAAGAATTGCTGGACGGAAGAAATGAATACGTAAGAAAATTTTATCACAATTCGGATGCTGTTTTGGTGAGGTACAATATGTTGCCGTTTTATTTGACAGATTGGCCTTCGAATTGGGGTACGCACCCGGGGCTGTAACGGTTTAAGCTATACGTTAGAATACGCAGAGAAAAAAACTGCTCGGGATGAAGAAGTCATTCAAGACGGTAAATGAAAAGATTTGATTTGTTTTGCTAATGAACAAGAAATAACAAAGGGTAGGTAACAGTTTTCCGGGTTTTTTACAGGCGTTCGGGTTCTCATTGACCAAAAGGCTCAACTCACATTGCTAGGGACTGAAATGGACTATCAAGAAACTAAGTTGTCATCAGAGTTTGTATTCAACAATCCAAACATCAAAGGCACGTGCGGATGTGGAGAAAGTTTTTCGATATGAGATTATCTTGTTACAGTGCAGGGAAAGCAAGCAGTACTTTTATGTACCTAAAGAACCCTCGGAGCTATTTTCTCTTTTCTCTCGATAAAGATTGTAAAAAAATAACTGGATATATTTTGAACAGTAGTATAACTTTAAGTTTAAAGGATTTCCTCGAAATATATACATGTAGACCATAAAGAAAAAGAGAAACGCATGGTGAAAACCCATGTGTAGTAATAATATATTAAGCATAGCATGAGTCATTCTTTGATGACATGTATGCTATGATGTAAAGTTAGAGCATTTTTGGGTGCTAGTCACAATAGTAAATTATCAAGTTCATGATCTTAATATAATAATGTCCCAAATTTAATCGGGACTACTCAACAATGACGCGTGTGTTTTACATGTTAATAAGGTCAATTTTATCATTTAATAAAGTTCCGCTCAGAGTGAGTTATAAAATCAAGTTCAAAATTTAACCTAGCATCAATAAGAAATGAATTATCATGGTTTTTCCATAATCTTCATTTTCACAAACCCACATTTAAAATTCGGAAGAAATATGGCACCAAGAATTCAAAGCAAACAACTAAATTCAAAGAAGTTAACCGCGTAATTAAAATGAGTTTAAAATGCCAAGACATTATTCAGTCACAAACGCTGTCATGGTCAGCATGACCTGCTGCAAACTTTCTGCTTTGACAATCTTTTGAACAAACCAAAGTGCGATTCACAACAAAAAACAAATGAGCTCATCTTCCTTTTTTCCAGCACATTTTTTGTTCTCTTTTTGTGGTCCACTCTTTGTGACCACTCTGAGATATTTACTATCCCATACCACAAGATCACGCACAGCTCTTTATGTGTAAAACCAACTGTTAAACTGCTTCAACTACCGTTGTGAAGTGCAATTTATCATCAGTCACAGGAAACAAAAACCGCAAATCGCTTATCATCCAGAATGTCAACCCCTCGTTGCCTATGCTCGCTTGTACTGTATAATAATATGGGTGCATAATATGTGACGACTTTTTTTCTAATCTTTACGGCCCATTTTTTACCACATACAAAAAAATTGCTCATTAAACAGTTTGTCGAAAAGAATTTCCCAAAACATAACCTACCCAACAAACAAAAAGGGAGACAGCGAAGCCAAAGAATGTTCACAAAAACTATTTCATCATGGCCAATAACACGACAAGTTCGAAAGCGCCTATCGAAAGGTTAGATTTCAGCGCGTGCTTCTTTTTCAGAACAAATATTAACGGAGGGATTCAGGACCGCTCGGAAAATCAAGTCCAGTTTTACTGCAAATCCCATGGCTTACTTTTATTTGGCGAGGAAGCCGAAAAGGCTTCTCTGGTCATACTTGGAGCTTTTATAATACTCCTGGGGATATTTGGGACTATCTCAAATATCTGGAATATTATCGTTCTCGGAAAGTCTTTTTCGGGACGGCCACATTTTAAAGAATCTCTCGTGCTTTTGGCCCTTGTGGAGTTGACATTGAGCTTCGTCTCGGCTGGATATACTCTCTTTTTACTGTTAATTTTTGGTAAATGTTTTATACACAAAACGATGCTTATAATTATCGGATGTCAAGGTTGAATATTGAATTAATCTTTGATTTTTTTTATAGGAAACATTGACCGCAGCCAGTTGACAATGATATTGTTTCTCAGTTTGAAAAACGCGTACAATATAACTCGAAGCTTATCTGTCTTGTTAACCGTACTTATCACAATCGAAAGATATATCGTTGTTGCCAGTCCACTCAAAAGTAAACTCTGGCTGGAAAGCACCACTCATCCGTGGAAAGCCCGGGTGCCCATTATCACAGTGATTTGTTTGTCGATTTTGCTAAATATCGTGTGGATAATTAAAACCAATCTGGAAGTCAATCCATACTATAGTGGGAATCACAATGACTTAGAAGAGTTGAGAAGATTTCCGTATCTTATCAAAAGAAATGAATACGTGGGACGTGAAGTACAATACTTTCTACTCGTAGTAGACTACCTGTTGCCATTTCCGGTTTTACTTATTTTTACATGTCTTCTATATAGATCGGATAAGTGGAAAAGAAATCTCAATGAGTTCTAGTTCTTTTGGATTTTTCCACATCCTTATTCTTTGTAGATTCACAAATGGAAGGTTGTTACTAGCTCTCTCACTGGAACTCAAAAACGCGACATTAACGCAGCCAAAATGTTTTCAGTTGTGGTCGCCGTGTCATTTGTGTGCCATCTTGTATCTTGCTCTGTCCTCATAACTTCAAGAATCTTCAATTTGATCTATGTGGAACTGTTTCTCCTCCAAATCGCGTCTGTAGTGGTGTCAGCGTCAACAAACTTTGTAGTTTACTACTGGTTCGGACCTGGTTTCCAGCGGGAATTCTTGAAAATGGTTAAACGATCGGGATGCACTCGGGGAAAACTAGAAGAGAGGATTAATGAACGGATCAAACTGCAGAGGAAAACTACATCCACATTTAGTCAAGCTTCACAGCAAGATGCATAAAAATAGTTTGCACTCCATGCAAATAATAATACTTATGAACGAGCTGAGCTTGACGATGTCTATAATAACTCCAAGAACGGATGAAAAGTTTTTGTTGCTTTGTTACTTTCTATTTCTATACAAAATAAAATTTCAATATATTTTTAAAAAAATTTCCTCTGTACAATATAATTTTTTAAAAGACCGGAAACATTTGCATACAATGGCTTTATAGTCAAAATACAACTGGTCATGGTAAGAATCTATCTTAATTTTTTCAAACATATTGCCTTTTATGGTTTTCCCCAAGACCTTTTCATACTTTTTCAAAGACTTCGCCCACCGCTGGAGTCCAGTTCAAACTGAATGTCTCCGATTCTCAGGTCAATCCCAATTCTGAAACGGAGAGTGCTGTGTGGTCTGTGGATTCTGCGGTAGGAACGCATTCCGTTCCGAGTGAAAGTGTCGGAGTCGAAACCGAACCCTTTGATACTGATAGTACGAGCACTGTCAATACTGTCCATGACCAAAATGTAAGTTCTATAAACGTATCATCATGAATAGTCATCAATTAAGGACTCCAATCTGATCACAGGCAGGAGGAGACCATATCTCCGGCGGTACCCAAACCCCACCTGTCGAAGACCGAAAAAGATGGGGGAACAAGCTGGATTTTCTTATGTCCTGTATATCTATGGTCAGTCAATTTGTCGTCGCACATCTTTGACCACAGCTTTCTCAACGTTGAAACTTTTCCTTTCAGTCTGTCGGTCTTGGAAACGTGTGGCGATTTCCGATGACAGCTTATTCGAATGGTGGTGGGGCGTTTCTGATACCGTATATGGTCGCTTTATTCATAGTTGGCCGACCAATTTACTTTCTCGAACTTACTCTCGGCCAGTTCACATCACGCAGCCAAATTGAGGTCTGGCGATGCACGCCCTTTTTCAAAGGCGTCGGCTATGCTGGCATGTTTGCCGCAATGATTGTTATGACCTACTACGTGGCCATTATGGGAACCACCATGTTTTACTTTTTTGCATCCTTCGCCAAAGTTCTCCCATGGGCGTACTGTGACCCGGAATGGGCTGGAGAAGGCGTCTGTGAGAACGAGACTTCAAAAACAGCCGCCGAGTTGTACCTCAAGTAAGAATCCTCATTTTAGTTTCATTCTCGCTATTCTTCAGGCTTGCAAATTTTCTCAAAACTTGCAGCTTTTGCTATCTAGAAAACATGTTTTCCGAGAGCTTCCCAATTTAAACCAAGGCGTTGGCGAGGTTAACTGGAAACTATGCCTTTGCTTGCTTGCCTCTTGGGTGTTAATCTTTGCCAGCATTTTCCGTGGTGTGTCACTGTCCGGCAAGGTGGCATGGTTTACTGCCTTGTTCCCTTATGTTGTTCTCTTCATTTTACTCTTCCGCGGAATGACACTGTCAGGGGCTATGACAGGGATTATGTACTTCTTGACCCCTGACTTTTCTAAGCTTCTCCACCCACAAGTATGGTTTGCCGCTGTGACCCAGTGCCTCTATTCCCTAAATGTTGGCCTCGGATCATTAATGATGCTTGGTTCATACAATGAATTCCATCATAACGTTTACAAGTAGATTTTTCTCAGTTTACCCCCTAATAGAACCTATTTACTTAACGCACATAACACTTTTTTTCTACAGGGACGCATTAATTGTTTCGCTTACCGATACTTTCACAAGCTTACTAGCAGGACTCACAATATTCTCGATTTTAGGTCATCTTGCCGAAACCATGAACACTCCAATCAATAACATTGTCGACCAAGGTCCCGGACTCGTTTTCGTCTCGTACCCAAACGCAATAGCTCAGTTTTCAATAGCTTCACAGGTTGGACCTTAAAAGCGGAACGATAATTTTAGCATTGGAAAAACCTAATAATCATTTTTAATAGTTTTTTGCAGTTCTATTTTTCGTGATGCTGTATACTCTTGGCCTAGGCTCGGCTACATCTGACGTGGGTGGCATTGTTTCCATATTCTGCGACAAATACCCCCGCCTCAAAAGATGGAAAATTTGTGCAGTGATTTGCGTATTCGGTTTTCTTCTCGGAATCGTGTATACCACACAGGTCAGATTATTATTCCCCTCAAGTGTGGTAACATACAAAAAAATATAAAACTTTTTGCCATTTTAGAATGGCCAATACTTAGTTGAGCTTATCGACACGTACGGAGGAGGTCTTGTCGTGTATGTAATATCTATTGTAGAAGTGATTGCCATCGCTTGGGTATACGGGCTATACAATTACCTCGACGATATAGAGTTTATGCTAGGTCGTCGGCTGGGAATCTACTGGAAAGTCTGTTGGGGACTTTGTATCCCGATCGTGCTCACAACGGTTCTAATCTATTCCTTGGCGCTCGGGTACGCCCCAAAGTATAACGGAGAAACATTACCGGACAAAGCTTTATGTATGAAAAAAAATGGCCAAATATCCTCTCTTAAAACATATTCATAACTCAATTCGATGGTCTTTGTTTTTCAGACTTTGGCTGGTTTGTAGCATCCGTTCCGTTACTATCTTTTCCCCTTGCAGCTTGGCATCAAATGACCAGGGTCGTGGATCAACCATTCTATAAAGTAACCTTGAAACATTCTAAATTACATAACGTTTTTTTATGACGACATATTACCGGTCGTGTACATTCTATGCGCAGAGAATTTTAATAGCAATGAAACCGCATATATCGTGGGGACCTCAAAACCCTGATGACCTTATAAGCTGGCAAGACTTTAAAGCAGAACGACCCAAGCTAACTTTCTGGCAAAGAATAAAAGAAAGAAAGTTTTGAGAAATCATAATAAATGCGAATGCAATAAAAGCTTTAAACTTGATCAGAGTGTGCAATAGAAGCATACGTAATTTTAATTGTCCTATTGTCTTAGATTTCTTGAGCAATATGTTATTTTTGCGAATCAAGCCCAACCGGAAAACCATCCAGACCGCGTAATATTTAACTAGAAAACAATTTATGCCACAGCTCTAAACGATTTTTTTTGCAGAATTTTCAGTTTAGATGTGTTACAGTTTTAGGAAAGATTTTGGCAGATTTTGTGGGTGGGTGTTTGTTGTGTTTTCATGTATTTGAAGTTTAATTTTCATCTGATCCATATACACAATATATGCCATGCGAGACGCTATATAAATGCGATTCAAGGTTGTCTGCAGTTATCGTGTTGGTGGGAGTGTTGTTTCAAAGATATTTTAAAATCGAAAACAGTGTGAGAGTGATGACGTGTTGAAGGTGACCGACCGTCTTCTTCACAGAAAATTGCTATCTTATCATGTCATTAAGGTTTCTTTGAACCGTCAACTTTACTAGCGTAAATACGGCTAATTACATATTATAATACAATACAGTTTGCATATGAAGTGAGCATTCAAAAATGAGTGCTCGAAATGAAACATTGGATTTTTGGACTTGTTTCTTCTTGAAACATAACTCCCATGTAGTCAGTCACGAAATTGTTAGCAACGGTTATGACCACTGGGAGGACGTCAACTTGACCTGTCGGGGGGAACGGACGTACTTCTTCGGCTCTGTAGAAAACGGCCGGGGCATTTACATCTTTTTGGGTTGTTTAACATTCCTCATTGGTTTCTTCGGAATAGTGTCTAACGTTTTGTGTCTAGTTTTGCGCGAAAATCTGTCAGCTAGTAGGCATTTTAAGGAGTCACTTGTAGTGCTCGCAGTCGTGGAATTACTGACGAATATAGTTACAATTATATTTGTATATCTAAAAATTGCAATAATGGGTAGGTTAACGTTTAATTCTTTAACATGTAGTTCAAGAATGGCATTTTTTGGCAATATATTGAAAGTTTCTTTTTATTTTGCAGAAAATATCCACCGAAATGAGTTCACAATGATTCTACTTTTGACTATCAAATTTATCTTTAACATCACAAAATGCACATCCGTTTACTTGACAATTCTCATTACTATCGAACGCTACATCGTGGTTTCATTTCCTGCCAAGTATAAAGCTTGGCTGCACGACGAACCTTCATGGAAATCGCGAGCACCAATGGCACTTGTTCTCTTTTGGGCCATTATTGTCAACATGTTCTGGGCAATTGTCTCTTACGTGGAAAGGAATGAGTACAGCAGCCTTCTTGTTGAAGGATCTTCAGACGAGCTGGAAAACTTTCCATACTTGATCAAAAGGAATTATTTGGCTGACGCTCTGAAAATGGAAGTTCAGTTAAGTATGATGGCGTTCGATGCTGCCTTACCGTTTCCGGTCTTGCTCGTTTTCCAATGCCTTTTGTACAGATCGGTATGACCTTGACATCATCATATAACTTTCATCTTTTGTTTTTTGGTATGACATTTATGGATGTTCTTTGCAATCAGATTCGTTCCTGGGCAATGAAAACAAACCAAAGCCGACGTGAGAAGAGAAACATCAACGCAGCCCGAATGTTTTCGATTGTCGCTTTTGTATGTCTTATCGCTAACTTTCTCTCCCTGACAGTCTTCATTTATGCCTTGTTTCACGATAAAACCTTCATCGACATATTTTTCCTTCAACGCCTTGCCGTTGTTGTCGCCGCCTCAACAAACTTTTTTATTTATTACTGGTTCATGCCAAAGTTCAAGCAACGGTTTTGGCTTAGTGCGGACGCCTGGAGTGGCGGTCGCCTGAGGAAATGGATTAGCGTGGAAAGCACCGTGAGAGAAACGACATTTGGGCCAGTCTCGGGGGACTTCTCATGACAGCTTACGTAGTTAATTTTTGTATAAATAAACATTTTAATTTGATTCAATTCGCCAGATCAGTGCAAACAATTTTACAAACAAGCTTTTTACAATTGAAATTGTTTAAATGTTTAATTATAAACAGCCATACTGTTATATAGGTCAAAACTTGAATGCAGTCTAGGCCTATTTCAAACAAGTACATTTTTTTGCTCCCACACCAGTCTGTATATAAGATTTTTTTTACAAACAAAACAGCTTTAAATATAACAAAGCGATTGTAAAACTTCTATTTTCTATAAATCTACCCGATAAAAAAATGTCCCATTTCTCTTGGTTTGTCTCAAATGACCCCAATCGAAATACGGACATTAAATTTTATCGCATCCATGATTATTACGGTACCGGTTTACAGCGACACGTGACCTTCAAAAGTCCAAAGACTTTTTTCTCTTTGGTAGCCACTGCCGAACTATTAAAGAAAAAAAAATCTAAAATCTATTTTCTACAAATAATAAATCATAGATCACACCTTTCCTTCTACAACTATATTATTCATTGTTGAACAAACAGGTACAATATTTCTTGTTTCATTTTTTTAATACAGTCATTCGTTATTGCTGCACAACACGTTTTTTGACATCAAAATATTATCTAAATATTAATTTGTCTGTTGAAGTTCATTAAAATAAGAGAGCACCCATTTAAACAGTTTTTTGTAAAATGTAAACTCAAACTAGTCTGGTTTGTCTCGTATTTCAGGTGCTGCCAAATACCCCTTCAAAACAAACCTGATAAAATGTATTTACAAATTGCTCACAAATTAATGTTAATTACACACTGTACAATAGTTAAGGTAATTAGCAGTGAACTTAAGTTTAGGTATACTACTGTACAGTCTTACCTTCTATTCTAAAATAGTTTTTGATAGTTTATAGTTTACTGCGTAGTTTGTGCGCTAAACTACTTTTGCGACTTCTAACAGAAAAGAAGTTTTTACCATGAAATAGTATTGATATGTAATTGATTGTTATGTAAACTTTGTTTAGCACAGTCGAGAGACGAGATTTATGTAACATTGCATAGGACGGAATAGTACACGTCTGACAATGTTAAGGATTTGTATAAGGGAAAGGCTCATATTGCCCCAGTTTAAATATTCCGTAAGATATCATAAGTAAACTATATGTTTTGTATGTACAGGTAACACATTCTTTGCTATAAATAAATTGTAAATGCAATATATCGATAAACTGTTCGTGGCCACTGCTAAATTATTCTTGGCATGTTTATGCAATGCATGATTTTTTAAGCGAATTAAATATACAACCTGTTTTTTTTCTCTCGCCAACGCCCTTCGAATATATCCCAAGCTCGGATTTGGTTTACCATGACCTTTTACAATTGGAGCAAGATAATCAAATATGTGGTGACAATAGAGAAGAATGTCAGAATTGTACTTCCCTGGATGTCATAGTAGTCACCGCAGTTGATTCCGAGGATCCTGCAAGCGTGCAACTTGACCTCGGCTGTTTCATAGGGCTTTCCTCCTCTGAGAAGCTTGGGGATTTCTTCTAGCCAGCTGTATATGAAGATTTCCGAGTCCTCGCCAAGTTTGCCCAAGAAGGGGAGGAGGCAACAGATGCGGAGGGTGAAGAAGATGGAGTACGTGGAGAAGAAGATGCTTGTTATGAGGCTGGTACTTTCAGAGCTTCGTAGAAAGACGAAGATGAGAATGCACATCATTGCAAGGTACAGGGTTTGATGAGCGAGAAAGCAGCCGCTGAAGCATTCGTTGATGTTCTCAACGACGAACTCGACTCGACGGTAGTTATCCGTGGCTTCTTCGACTTGCATTTCCTGTTGGGAGCCGGGTTGTGTGGCGTCTCGCTTCTCAATGTTCTCGGCGATTGTGGCCACGTCCAGGGTGTCGTTCTTTGGTTTCTTACGACCGCAAACGGCACGACGCTCCATGCTGACGCTGTTCAAGTTGGAGAGGGACTCGATGCAGTGGCGGATCGAGCGGACACAAGCCATCATGAGGATTTCAAAGGAACCTAAAAATAGTTTAAATGAATGAAGTATAGCTATTTGAATGTTAGCCCGTATGGCAAAAAGAGAATTTGAAAGTTGTCATGAACTTACCAACGTGAATGATACACAATCCAACCATGTAGAACTCGATTGCAGCACTCGCGTAGTTCATCAGAATGACATTCATTTCCGGTTTCTTCTGGTCAAACAAAGACGTAAAGTACGCAGGAAAGTCCGGGTTGAGCAGGTTATGAAGACCCACTACTGTACTGGTTATCAGCGTGATCGCTGTGTACATGTAGGTCAGTTTTTTGAATGTCCGTTCTTGTGCAAAGTAGCAAAACAAGCCTCTTCGAAAGTCATCATATTCCATTCCCTCCTTGATGAGCTTTGGGTCCGCCATGTTGAAGATTGCCTTTGATACTTTCTTTTCTCCGATACCAACACCTGAAACAGAATGAAAATTCCACACAATTGTTTACAAACATACGGAATTCCATTTATGTAAAGTCGTGCGAATTTCTCTCTGTACCTCCAATGATGTCCCTTTCCAGTTGGAGCCATTGCGTCAAGCACTCGCTCAACTTTTGTCGTTTCTTGGAGTACAAGATGATCGTCGGTAGGGGAAACAGCGCCATGATCAACCAGCAACTCTGGGAGAACCACCCCAGCTTGTCCACCTTGCCCATCACACTACTCACCGTGATCATGCCAAACTGGTAGCCCAAGTACCCCAGTAACCCCAACACGTTGAGGGTTGACCAGAGCTTGACAATCCCCGACCTGTGGTACTCGACCAAAGTACCATCTTCCTGAAGATTATATGGGTACACGCCAAAATACGTACAGATATTGAAGAATCGCGTGTACGCCTTTGAATAGGTTCGTGACATGACGTGATCTTAATATAATTAGACAAATTTTCTTTTACAAGGATACTTAAAGCAATAAAATATGGCTCTGACATTTCTCTGCCTCCTTTCCCTCTGCAGATTTCTGGCCAACTGCCCTGAAAACTGGAGAAAGCCTAGAAAAATATTTTTTTACTGCCAGAAAATAAAGCCACGTATGCTTAAAATTACAGAGCTGTATGTACATTGGCCATAACCGTCATTAAAACAATCAACTAGTCGTCTATACAAATCCCAACCGTTTCTTCTCAATCGATTTTCCTCCTGGATTTAAACTACTGTGAATAATTTAACCTTGTTGCTGTTCCCCGCACTGTCCAGGGATCATCCTTTTTCTGATTTTTCTGTCTAATTCTTTTTGTAACTGATACATTCCCCACCTTTCTCCAAGCCCTGTTGTTTAACACACGTGTAGCATCGGATCCCTCCGCATATTAACCTAATATAAATCCTCCCAGCCCACTTGTCTGAATAATTAACGACTTTTGATTTTCCCCCGTGAAAAACGTAGCCATAAAATGTCAACTATCATCATAATAATACTCCGTGGTAAGTCGTTTTTCTCCCCCTTTGTTTTGTTGTGACCGAAAAGTAGCTATTATGCCAAGCCAAGACGTAATCATTTTCAATATGCGGAAAACAGGCATAAAAAAACTTCCTCTTTTTGGTGCGTCCATCAATATCATGTCATTTATGGATGGACTACTTTCCCTACTTGCTTTGATGCTCTTGTAAAATTTACTAGACAAGGGAACTTAATTACGAGGAGCAATAATTATGGGGATACGTGAGACGAGTAGTTCTTGTATCTGATGGTCATCACAGTCATCATCCGCGAGCCCGTAATGCGCTGAAAGGTAATTATCGTGATAATAAAAATTGAAAAAGTCGCGGAGCGAAAGCTATAAGAACTGTGGAAAAAATGACGATACAACGAACGTTAGTAACATCACCAATGGACAACCGAATGGACAGAAAACAATCAACATTCTTAGAAGCTTTCACGCTGCTTCTTCTACGTCATTAACGGATGGACTGTAAAAACGGCCATAAATTAGAAATGTCCCAAAAAATTAAGTTTTATGTTCCACAGCCACTGAGGGAAAATATTAAAAATGGGGGAAAAATCAATGAACAAGAAACTGGGCGATTAATGTATTCCCATAAATCGAAACGTTCATACTAGTAGAAACAATACATAAAGGGATATGGAAAATCCCCACTGAAGCATTTTAAATGTTTTTAACCTGTTGGGTGGAAGTTTTTTTTTGCGGTGGTGAACGGATTTCGCCATGAAAATATCTATTTTTGCGTCTAACGCTTAGTGGAACCACCCTGACAAAGACAACGAAAAAAAAAAAACACGACGCTGTTTGCGTAGAATCGCCTGGAAAATCGTCAACCCGTCCTGTTTCGCCCCAGTCTAGCGAGAGCAGTCAAGGGAGAAAGGTGGTGAAAGCTGTTGACGTATTCTAATATTTCTAGGTTAACCTTGACAGAACAATGGACGATACGGGGTTCGGATCGTATTCATTTTACTTCAAACTTCTTCGAAACTTTGGCAGCTTTCCGTTTCGGATTGAGCATACAGGACTAAAGGTGTCCTACTATCCGGACGGTCTTTGGAAATGGTTTTACTACGTCAACTTCATTGGCGTAATATTTGGAGCGACCTTTCAAGCGGTCAAACTCCTTCTCACAATCCAGTATGACCCAGACCCTATCAACATTATTGCCCAGTTGTGCTGGATGTTTGCGATCTGCATCCCTGTGAGTAACATGCGTGCGTACATCCGGAAAGAGGAAAAAGTCGCACAAAGCGTGGATTCTTGGTGTCAACTGGAAAGAACCGTCATTGGTATGATCATTTTTTCATGAAATTTTGTCCACATAAAAACTTGTTTTTATTTATTACTAGGATCCAGCCTTCGTGGATTGCCAAACATGCCCAATGGTCCACTACCAACAATGTCAGCATGTCACACCAAACAAATCCGTCTGTTCCGGAAAACTGCTGCTCTGTACATCCTAATGGGAGTCGTTTCCCTAATTGGATTGACAATGCACTACTGGTTCGTCCCTAGATTTCCAGCATATCTGTACAGCATCTCAGAGGACGACAACCCAATTGCATTGTACCTGGGACTGGCGTACCAAATCTGGATTGTCATAATAATCTGGTCACACATCTTTGGAACCGAAGTCATCATGGTGGTTGCGTCAGGAAGCCTAGTCCATTGCCTGGAAACACTCAGCTACCGGGGCGCTGTTGTAATGGCCAACAACCAATGTGACGTTCCTCATCTCAACGAAGTTCTGATCAAAAACTGGGCCGCATTTGAGGGTAAAGGTACTGGGGGAACTCAACAAAAGTCAAACTTCAAGCAATGTGCACACAGAAAAAGCCCAGGAGAAAGTGATGAGCGCCCTTCAAACCAGGATCAAAGATGGTGGAAAAGGCTACGATGATGACAGCGTGTACCTGGCAAGTGTAGTCCAGAATGTGGTCGACATCCAGTATGCGCTTGATCGGTACAAAGACGTGGAAGGAGTTGTTGACGGCTTGAACAATGCATATGCCAAGATGCTCTTCAATCATCAGAGTATTTACATGATGCTCATGTGCACTCTCTTCTACACCCCAATCAGGCACTTGAAGGTCTTACCTGTTGAAGGATCAACTCTGTTCGCGGTCATTGCTGTTTTCTACTGCATCCGGTTGTTCATCTTCTACCCGTCCATGGGGCGTCTCAATGTCATGTCACACACATTCGTTGAAAGCTGGAAAGAAGGTGAGACTAGTGAAAAGCATTAGGTATTGTCGTACAATTTATATGACCCATAAACTCTAATTAATTCATGACAGGATTGCGTCACATTCCAAGAGGCAAGTATGCGTACGAGTTCTACCTCCACAAGCTGGAGTCCTGTAGGAAACTGGCGTTCGACTGTGGAGGATTCTATCTCATGCAGAAAGGAACTGTGCTCACATTCGTGAGCATTGTCACCACGCATATCATTGTGTTGCTCCAGTTGTACTAAGCACTGGGGCGAACTGCAACATTTACCTGGAAAAACCTTTAAAACATTTACATCCCCCCTCCTGCACCATTGCACAGCAGTTCGCTTCGTTATGCTTTCCGATGCTTTAGCTTCATGAACTTTTAAGGAAATTTTGTGCTTCAAGAATTTAGACTACAAATAGAATGATAAGTACCTGAAGGATAAGCTCAACGTTTTAAACAATGAATATTTATTGAAGCCGTATTCTCCTTACACAACGGCTCGTATTCTTTTCTCTCAGAAATAAGTATTGTAATGTAGTTATCTTTTGGGTTACAAATAAGTCTGGTAAATTGATTGAATGTGAGACTGGATGAATGGAACTCGATAATAATAATAATAAAAATCTCGTTGTTTCCTAAAGACGTTGTTTGTGATTCATTTGCATTTTGTTTAAGATTTCGAGAAAGGAAGAGGTTGTATGTAGAAAGAGAAAAGAAATGGAGAGAGAGCGAAGAACTTGAATATATCAGGTTTTGAGAACACAAGACTAGAAAGAATACAAGGGTTTGCTTGAATACTTGATTTAATTATCATCCTCCTCTCCATCACGGTTCTGGGGATTACTCTCCTCCGCAGATTGACTAGACGCAAGATCAGACTGATTGGTGGCGGCTCGGGATGACCCAGCAGCGGCCCCGTTCTGGTTGCCCAATCGTCGAATATGACTCAGGCAGCTGAGCATCCGTATCATGAAAGCGGCAGGAACTGTTATCGTGTCCTTTGTTTCATCGAGCATCACTTCATTTCGTCTCATTAACTGTAAAAAAAGTATTCTGAGTCAATTTCAATATGTTGATTCCCAATTTATGGTAAATTTCTAGAATATCACATGCCTCTTCGGCTTCTACAGCGTTAAATGTTTCTTCCTCTGATATTGGAGCAAACAGTTTAATATCATAATCGATCCCTGACGTTGCAATGATTGGGTCCAAGGGGTGAGGTTGGACGTTGTTCACAACGTGGTTGTCTGCCTCGATGATCTGTACAATTTCTCCCGTCGCACGTCTCCAGATGAACATGTGCCCGCAGTCAGAGCCACTCAAAATGTAGTCATCTCCGTAAAAATTCGCTTCTTTTATCATTGTCCTGTGTCACAGAATTAAAAGATAAAAAACTGAATCAAGGCAGATTTAACAAGATTTTACTACCTAGCATTACGATGTCCTTTGAATTTCATGAGAACACGGCCTCCTTTCAAATGAGACTCTGCGGACTCCTCTTCGCTCAAACTGGGTAGGGCTGACAAGTAAAAATTCCCAATTTATTAACACAAAATTGAGTATCTCAAATTATTAAAAGGAGTATATCTCATATAGACTTACCTGGACAAAATCTCATCTGAACTAGCACCACTTCCACTTTCGATTCCGTCTGCAACACTAACAGAAATCAAGTCTTGCCCTCGCATTCTTCCACGAATATCCTCTGCTCCTGCATTCTGACTGAAAAAATTTAAAAAGGCAGATTCAAATAAATGTTACTCAAGAACCTTCGCACAACATTTTTGCCAGCTCACCGAACGAACGAGTCCCTGAGATATCCCAATTCCTCCAACTGTTCTGAACTAGTGCTTAAACTCCGCTCACCCCCTCCGCCTCCAGCTTCCCTTGCAACGGGATCGGGTCCTATTCCTCCTGCAACTGGTTGCTCAACTGGATCGTCATCCTGTGGAGGATTAACATGCCCATTCGTCCTATTCGATCCCCCTTGATCACTCGATATGTGAGAAATTTCATGAAGCATTGTTGACAAAACAGAGGTCATTCTTTCCATTAGAGACTGCTGCAGCGTTGGCCGAGCTTGACCTATTTCGCCCCCAGGCTGGTTTTGTGGTCTTGCGTTTGGTCCAGTGTCCGACCAGTCTCCCCTCAACCTGAGCCTCCTCAGATGAGGCTTGCTCGTCTTGAGCTTCTTGACAGGAAGAGAGTCGCTGTCTTGACACGAAAGCACTTTTCCTTCCGACTCATCTTGAGTATCGAACAAGTACAAATAATCACTTGAATAGCTCGCCAGTATTTGAGTTCCGCATGGCGAGTAGTTCAACGATGTGATTCTGTACATTCTTTCACTTCTCTCCAGGGCTGGAACTGTGAGACGCTTGATACAACCAAGCTTCTGACTTTCCACGCCTTTATCCTTCCCTCCAATCGAGAGTTTCCTCCGGTCGTAGATAGACACAGAGCTGTCGGCAGTTCCAACGGCCAAATACCAGGGAACGAGCGGATTGACTGCCATTGACGTTATCGCTCGACTCGAGCATATCAGCACATCCGTCTATATAAATTAAACAAACATTTAATAAAAGTTCACCGTTTGAAATTCATGCAAATCAGTATTTGACGCACCGGTGCATTGACGCAACTGCAAGATTCCTTCGTCCTCAAGTCAAAATACCTCAGCGTCCTGTCCTCCCCGCAGCTCATAAAACTATGCGCCTCGTTCGGCACCGTAATCAATTTATAACAAGTCCCATCATGACAGTTAAACTTTTTCGCCTCGTTTTCCACTGC